>NIPQ01090012.1:0-22586 GCA_002806875.1 Lepidotrigona ventralis hoosana
AGTTATATAATGTTGTAAATATTACAAATTCTAAATTATATATAAATAAATTAAAGATTAAATTGTCAAATATTACGAATACTTCGATTTCTTGAAATTTTTTTAAAATTGAAAATAAATTGCAAGCTCATCAAGATTACAGTATTAGGTCCTTAATCCTTAAACAGACCATTGGAAAACTCAGCAATCTCATTTAATTTTAAATCACCTGTTAATACAATTTTTATCATTATATAAAAAGTTTATATAATCCTTCATCTCATTATGTTTCTAACACTACCGATGGAAATTTCTTTTCTTTTTACCATAATTTGATACAAAAACATAAACTTCAACTGTTAAACTGAAAATAGAAGAGTCTATTCGAGAGTTTATGGACTAAGATAAAAATATAAGAAAAAACTAATTTTACTAATTTTAAATTAAATTTAAGTTCAAACATGGTTTTGTTTCTGTGTAGTAGGAAATGATTTTCGACTCACCTGTCTTATTCGAGAGTTTATGGACTAAGATAAAAATATAAGAAAAAACTAATTTTACTAATTTTAAATTAAATTTAAGTTCAAACATGGTTTTGTTTCTGTGTAGTAGGAAATGATTTTCGACTCACCTGTCTTACTAGACAATTGAGATATTTCGTGTGGGATATTTACCAGTAAACAGGGATTCGGAGAACAAGGATCTTGTCTTCTGTCGCATTTGTCGCCGGTGAAGCCGTCGCGGCACTTGCAGGTCATTTCGTGCATCATTCTCGGCGACGTGAGGATTAGCGCTTGGCTATCGGTGATCCTGGCGTCGTCGTAGATGACTAACTTGTCGCTGCAAGAGCCTCCGTTCTCGCAAGGTATTTGCTTGCACGGCGAGTAGCCAACAGTGAAGGTCGTTCCCTCGAGGAGCGATCGAATTTTGTCGCGATTATGGTTTAGCAATTCGGTGACCTCGTACTTGCTACGGTATCCTGTGCGACGTGAATTTCAATTATTCGAATTCGGATCGTCCGATTTCTGAATATCTTCGAATTTTACTAGATTTGCGGATGTTTATGCATTTTTGGGATATATTCAAGACTCTGCAAAAAATATGTAGTACGTTCAAAGTAGAATTCCTGTCGCAATACTTTTGTTAAGTAAATGAAATAAATTTCCATTCGGATTTTTTTTCAATTATTGCTAATCTAATTTTATTTTGTACTTTACATTCTTTCTGACAGAGATTAGTAATAAAATTAAATCAAGTTGAAAATCCCAGAGTTAAGCAGTTTCAAGCAATCTAAATTTTTCTTTCTGCCAATGTCAAGCTATCGATATCATATTAAACATTAACATTATACAACTTCCTTTTTATTTACTATGTAAATAAGAGCCAGATTGAAATATAAAAATTCAAAGATCAGCAAGGTGAATTATACTCATATAAGGTTACGAAATGACATTAACATCCGCAGTCTATTTATTACCGATTGTTTTTCATTTTCAAATACCTTGGGGCGATTCTACTGCCAGGTGGATATTCAGGTCAGGTCCGGCCTCTCCAAGACTGAAGATCTTAAGAATGTCTCCAACGTCGATTTCTTCTTGCAGAACGTCCAATAGCGCGCGATAATACTGGCTTAAAAAATCCCTGGCGTTTAATTTCGCTACTTGCAGCGTCACGCTATTTTCGATCGTGCTGTTGGTGAAAACGAGGAATTCCACGGTGACTTTCGATACCACGTTAGGATGGCGACCGTCGTTTCCAGATACGCTGAGAGAGTAGCCGACTCCTGTTTCGAAAGATGCAAGATGCAGTTTTATCATTTTCGAGATTGTTAATCTTTCAGTTTGAGTAATTTTTCTCGAAATAGATACAGTCAGTTATAAAATCCTTTCTGTACTTGATGAGATGTTATAACTTCGTGAAAAAAATTATACAACAATTTATTTATTATTGCAGTTTCTACTTCGACGATCTTGAGTTTATTTCTTTTTCAAAGACGTTCGCGACATAATTTTGAAAAAAAATTTACAAAACCTCACTTAAATCCATTTTTTTTGAATTTTCAACTTATTTTTATTGAATATTGGATGTCTTTGAATTTTTACAATTTTTGAGAAAAAAATATCCTTTCATGATGTATATCCGTATGATTGCCAAAGTATTTGTTTTCATCAAATATTAACAAATATTAAAATATTGGTAATTGAAGAATCCTTGTAAAAAATAATGAAAGTGCTGAACACTATATTACTATATTCTGATATACATACATTCTACTAAATAAAAATAATATATTTTTGCTTTCCCGTATACGAGTAATCTAGGAACAGAATTAGCACCTAGAGTATTTAAAAATTTAAATAGATAGTAATTTCATTCTTTCTTCTGGAAAAAATTTGATGTTTGGCGCTTAGTGCTTTCTACAAGAATTTAATTAAATTTAATTTGATTCTTTTAATTTTTCAAAAATTAATAATTTAATTGTTCATCGAGTGCACGATTTTTTGTTACTGATTGTACGTTTGGTTGACAAACCTGGAGTTATTTTCTTCGTGTGTAGATCACAAGCGGTGGGAATACTGAGAATTTTAGGATTCGATCCTTGAAGTATCTTGCACGAGTAGCTACCGGTGATGTCTGGATCGTTGGGGTGTACATCGGCAATCTTTCCTAATGGTATCTGTTCGTTGAAAGAGTGCACTATCACGTGAACCGATCTCGGTGATGATGGACTGTCGTTTTGATCCGTCACGATCACAGTTATCGTGTGCTCGTTTCTCATTCTCGGTACACCAGAGTCCTCCACTTCGATCTGCAAAGATTTATTCGAAATGAATCACACTGTGTCGAATTACGTAGAAAGTTTCTAATCTAGTGGTACAACCAATGGATTCTATGTGAAAGAAAAAGAAGAACAAAATCTTTTGATGATTTTTAAGACGTCGTTTCCAAGAAAATAAAATTTGGACGTGGTCAATTAAAAATCGGCGTACTCGATAGATTGTAAAATTTAATCGTGTTCCATACCTTTCACTTATTTTTCTAGGTAGAAATTTATTTTATAATAATAAATTTTTAAACTTGATTTCTTCGAAAGCGAAGGAAAGAAAGAATTTCTTTTTCTCTATTTTTTTTATTGAATTTTCCGGATCGGCGATACTCTGGATTTGTTCCAAAATTCGACAATTCTCCACTTACCACAAGGTCCAACTGAGGCATAGCCTCTCTGTCCAAACTCCTCGTAGTTTTCAACACGCCGGTGTGTTTGTCCAAAGTAACCATGTCGCTCTGCCTTCCGCCGACCAACTTGTACGTAAACGGCGCCCCGTTCGGCGGTAAATCAGGATCGGTCGCGCTCAGTGTCATCACGACCGTGCCGGCTGGCTCGTTTTCGTTCACGTAACCGAGCACTTCCGGCGGATCGAAGATAGGCCCGTTGTCGTTGATGTCCAACAGTTCAATGTGAACGGCCGCGGTGCCAGTCTGCGGCGGGGAACCGGTGTCGATGGCACCGATCGTCAGATCGTACGCCGGGATCGTTTCGCGATCCAGTTGCTTCGCAGTTTCTATGTCCCCGGTCTGCGGGTCCACCTTGAACGCTTGGCCTATATTCCCGCCGATGATCGAATAGGAGAACTGATTGTTCTGCGGCTTGATGTCCTTGTCGACCGCTCGAACGGTCAACACTCGCGTCCCGTGTGCCGCGCCCTCGGACACCGTGGAGTCGTACGTGCTCTGAAGGAACTCTGGCGGATCGTTCCCATCCTGGATCGAGACGATCACCTGTGCCTCGTCCGTGTCGTTGCCGCGGATTCCACCGCCGTTCTTCGTCATCACGGTCAACACCACTCTGTTCTGCGTTTCACGATCCAGTCGTCGCGACACACGAATTATCCCGGTCTCGGACCCGATGGAGAAACCGCGATCGTTCGACGAGCCGACGAACAGATAATAGACCTTGCCGTCCTCGCCCGCGTCCTGGTCGGTCGCCTGGACCAGACCGACGGACGTGCCGACATCGGCGCTCTCTGACACGTCCATGTGGAACACCGGCTGAATGAACTTCGGGTAATATTCGTTCACGCCTGTCACGTGCACGAGAACGGTCGTGAAGCCGACCATTTGCGGATTGGAGTCTGGATTGGCGGCGACGATGTCCAACGTGTACTCGTTCGCCTCCTCGTAGTCGAAACTGATCAAGGACGTGATCTCGCCGGTGTCCTCGCGAATGCGAAAGTGATCCTTGCCCGTACCACCGAGGATTTTGTACTGGATCACCGCGTACTTTGGCGAATCGATGTCTCGAGCGATCACCTGCGATCAAAGGAAGCGTTTATGAAATTTTTCTAGATTTTTTAATTATTATTATTGTATATGAATATATGTGATGGTATAATCGTTAGGATATTCGCTCAATTTATAATTAGTTTAGTAAATAGTTTAAAATTAAATATATACAAATTTGTGTCGCGTAACACAAATTGCTCATAAACGTGATAAACGTGTACGATTTTTATTCGTTGAACTTTGAATTTATTTATTAGACGATGAAATGTTAGGATTTCTTGAATCCTAATGTTCGATGAAAGTTCAATAAAATAACGAAAGAAAAAGTAAAAGAAAATTTCAATTTTCAAGATTGTGCTAGAATCACGAGACTTTTGGATTGAATCATTACAATTTACGAGAATTTCTAGAAAACTTTACACTTTAAAATGAGGCCAAATAAATTACACAATTTTTCCTTTTTTTAACCAAGATATCACAATTTAAAATATCGATGATTTTCCATCTTTGTTAGTTTTNTTTGGATTGAATCATTACAATTTACGAGAATTTCTAGAAAACTTTACACTTTAAAATGAGGCCAAATAAATTACACAATTTTTCCTTTTTTTAACCAAGATATCACAATTTAAAATATCGATGATTTTTCATCTTTGTTAGTATTATACTCTTTGCAGTAACTCCAAATTTATAATTGCAACTCTAATCGGATTATATATGTTTCTCTATATGACAATAAATGATGAATCACAGCGGAATAAAATACTCGCGACAGTACCTTGTAAACGAAACTATCGGGCGGAGAGTTCTCAGGTAGGTAGGCCTCGTAAACGCTTTGGTTGAACGTCGGCGGGTTATCGTTGATGTCGGAAACGTTCACGGTCAAGATGGCGACAGCCTGCTTCGGCTCGAATCCCAGATCGGTGGCAGTGATGTTCAACTTGTACTCCTGCACCAGGTCGTAATCCAGGGGCTCGAGTATAGTCACCGCCCCGGTGATCGAGTGCACGAAGAACTCGTTCTTCTCGTTCCCGGCCGATATTTTGTACCTTATCATACCGTTCGGCCCGTCGTCGCCGTCGGTGGCGCTCACCGTCAAAATAGTAGTGTTCACCGGCTCGTTCTCCGGTACCCTGACCTGGTGGCTAACAGCGGCGAAAGTCGGCGCGTGTTTGTTCTCTCCCGATATGACCAAGGTCAACGAGACCTGGTCCCTCTGCGGTGGTACACCTTTGTCAATCGCTTGGACCTTCAATAGGAACGTCGTCGCCACCGGCACGTTGGCCAGCGAGTTTCGCACGTACACCCATCCGGACTTTTCATCGATGGAGAAGTACTCGGTGCCATTTACGTTCTCCAACGAGTAGCTGACCTCTGCGTTCACGCCGAAGTCGGCGTCGTCTTTCGCTGTTAATTGCACCACTCTTTTGCCAACCGCGTAGTTCTCCGGCACGGGATAGAGGTAGGATCTTTGTTCGAATCTCGGCGCGTTGTTGTTCGCGTCGACGACGTTCACGTAGACCACCGTCTTCGACGACAGGGGTGGTTTCCCGTTGTCGGTGGCTACGACCGTCAGCGAGTAGAGATTCTCCGGCGAGGAGGGACGATGAGTGTGCTTGTACTTGAGTGTCTTCTTGCTGAAGACGTCGCCGGTGGCTGGATCGACGGTGAACAAGTCGGACGGTTGCAACAGGCTGTAAGATATCACGGAGTTCGGGCCTTGTTTGTCCCGATCGATCGCGGTGACTTGGCCGACGTGTGCAACAGGTGGTTGCAGCTCGGGGAAGTGGAAGTGATAGGACTCCTCGTCGAATTCTGGCGGATTGTCGTTCTGATCTTGGATGGTTATTGTGAGGGCAGTCGCTGCCTGCCAGGCTCCGTCCGCTGCCACCAGCTGTAACAATTCAACGGTTTCGTTGAAATTCTTTGGTTTACTTTTCAAATTTACTTTTACTTATTGTACGTAAGTTTGACAAGTAAAACGAGAAGGAACTTCGTAGTTTTACGAAGAGCAATCTGAATATACAATACGAATAATTTGTCATAGAATGGATGAGTTTGATACAGGCTCATTGGACGTATGAAATTGATTTTAATGTTGACACCTAGGCCCATGTTAATTTTGAAAATGGAATAAAACTGCGGAATATTTGATTCCAGAGTTTAGAAGATAAATTTGTTGACAAAGCGTGACAATGGAATTTGTCCAGAGGAACTGATAAAATGAAAATAAAATTATATACAATTATATATCTAACATCCGATTCTAATTAAACATTTAACGTGAAAAATATCATATAACATGAAAGATGTGTTAGTAAAATTTGATAGACTGTAGAGTTGGTCAAAACGATGTTGAGAATATTCGGAATTGCGTGTGAAATTAGTCTATATACGAACCTTTAACAGATATTCGTCCTGTTCTTCCCTGTCTAAATGGCCGTCCACGGTGACGTTGCCGCTCAGAGCGTCCATGGCGAACTTTTGCCCGGGATTTTCCGTGAACCTGTAAGTGACGTTGGCGTTTTGCCCGATGTCTGGATCGCTGCTCGTGATCCTTATGACGAACGTGCCGATCTCCGCGTTCTCCGTGACGTTCACGCTGAACAGTCGAGTGAATTGCGGGGGATTGTCGTTTTTGTCGAGCACGGTGAGCAAGACAGTCGTCGTGCCTGTGAGGGAGGGCTGTCCTTGATCTCGTGCCTCCACGATCAACTCGTAGGAAGCGATCTGAAACGAGACTGACTCGTTTCATCCGCTGTTCTAAAGACACTCGTCATCGACACTCTCCTCAAGTTCACACTTACCTCTTCGCGATCCAGTTTCGCATTGGTGCTAATTTCCCCGGTGTCAGAGTCGATGATAAACGTCTCGGCGAAATCGTTGACCAGGTGATAAGACACTTGTCCGTTCTCTCCGTAATCGCGATCTTTCGCCGATACTTTGCTGACGAACAGAGGCGGATACTCGTCCTCGGGCACCGTGGCGTTGTAAATCGGCGCCTCCATTATCGGGGCATTGTCATTCGCGTCCGTGACGTTCACGAACAGTTCCACCACACTCCTGAGTGCTGGGGTGTCGGAATCGCGAACCTCCACCCAGGCTTCGTAGTGCGGTGCGGTTTCATAATCGAATCCAGACGCGACTAACACCTAAACGAAACGATCGATCGTTTTATCTATTTATTCTGTTGTGCGATTTGTTAGATTAAAAAAAGAATGCCATCATCCTCGAACGTAGAGTGATAGAAACTCCAAGTTTAATCGATAATGTAATATACTTGTATATTTTAACAATATAAATTATAATTTCTATTATTTAAAGAGGACAGATTATAAGATTAATTATCTGTCGTTCTTATTTTTCGAATGTCTTAATATCTTGAAATTAACATCAGAATATCTATGTGATCCGAAATAGACATTATGATTTAACAGATTATATTAAGATATAGGTTTTAGATATTTCATTTTGGTATTCATGTAATTTTACAACCTTTACACCATACGTTGAATCGTGCTAATATAATACTAATATTAATTAGCTGAGTCTATAATTTCTTATTATACACACAGGAATAAAAAAATAATAATTCGTAGAGATTTATAACTCACAGACAGATATTAGACTAAAAGAAGGTATATTTCTTTTTACAATTCAGCGAGTTTTTTACTTTAAAATGCTGATAAATTTATTAAAATTATTAAACTAAACTACGACTAAAGAATTGAAGAACGCGACGAAGAAATAAAAAGAACGAGTAGGATTAAGTTTATCAGTTCCACTATATTCGATAGATGCATTTGAGGAAAAACAATCGGCATATACTTCGTGTGCGCTATACAAACCTCGCCAGTGTGAGGATCGATCTTGAGCGCGTCGCCGACGTTACCGCCAGCCATCCCGTAAACGAGATTGCTCGCGGTGCCAACTTTCGGCGTGGTCGCGCTCAACTTGGTGATCACTCGACCCTCCGGCACGTCCTCCGGCAGCGTGAACCTGGTGTTGATGGTCGAACGAAAGCTGGGGAACAGCTGCCTCTCCCAGAGATGTATCACCAAATCCGCGGTGACCGATTGCGGCTTAACGCCGCAATCGGATGCCTGGATTTGCAATTGGTAGGTAGTTTCGTCATTGGCCAATTCCTGCGTCGTTCTTATCACGCCGCTGTTCGAATCGATCGCGAACCTCTCCGCGTCGATCCCCTGGAGACGATAGACGATCCGGGAATTCTCTCCGTCGTCGTCGTCCACCGCTTTCGCGCCGAACACGAAATCCCCTTTAAAGGAAAAGCCGAGATTTGTGTTCAGTTCGTGTGTGACATTGCGTACGCGTATTCTGGCTTAGCGAGGTCTCCTGTTATTCAGGTGTTACTTAACGCGTTCAGACTCGTGTTCAAGTTCTCGGGAAGACTTAGCTTATAGTTATAAAGTTGTCACGTTTCTCCTTCCAATTGTCCTTTCTTTTCCTTTGTCTTCTTTATTTATTTACTTCGGGAAGGAACGTTGTTCAACAATTACCAAAGTAGTCGAAATGACCACGATTTACAATTTTTGTTAGAAACTTTGAAGATGTAAAACAGTGTAGAGGTTTAAACGATTTCCCGCAAATTGCATACATTGAAATGTTTCTCTAACTTTAATGTCTTTGATGGAAATTCTCTGCTTTAGTCTTTTTTTATCTAATTTTTTGTCCAAGGAAATCTTGTCTTTTCATATTGTCACGAATATTTATGAAACTGTATAAAAGTGGATACTGTGTTTCTCCATTGTAGCTACAATTAATTGATAATTAATCTCTTGCTACTATAAATAAACAAAATTCTGATTATAGAGGATTAATCATAGCTATCTACTCCAATTAAAAACTCTAATAAATAATAACCGTGATGTGGTACAACTATGAATACGTAATTTTCAAGAGTCTCAATTACGCTTATCACTCTTTTAATTCAGGAAATCAAAGAGATATTATCGAACGAAGCACGTTTCTGCTACTTTTCTACATACCATTTTCAAATGTTAAAATTGATGAAACATTGAAATTATCCACGAAACTTTCTGCGCGAAGCTGCATGTTAACTCTAGAACCATCGAAACTGGTAAAAATGACCAATTAATTTTTTACTTCAAATTTCAATTTTAAATAAAAACTTGTGTACTTCATCGTATTATAAAGTTTTTTTTTATTTCTTTTACTTTAAAATGGATTATGGAAATTTGACGCTTCAATCGTCGGTAGTTCAATAGTTCTAGCGTTCTTCTGAATGGTCCACTATAGGGAACTTTTCCCCATTTATTCCTCCTTTGTCCGTTTATAAATTCTTTACCTGGTTTGGTTGCGCCCGGCACATAGGCAGTGTATCTTGGACTAGAAAATCTAGGGGCATTGTCGTTCACATCCTTCACGAAGATGGTCAAATTGACGGCGGAGGCTTGCGGTTCCGTAGGACTCGAATCTTGAGCGACCAAAGTTAAATGATACACCGAGGTTTGTTCCCGATCCAGCGGCACCATCGTGAACACGTCTCCAGTCTCCGGTTCCACGGTGAAACGTTCCGAATTTTCTCCCAATAAACTGTACCTGTACGAAAAAACATAAGAAGAGAATTTTACAAAAATTTCTCGAATATTTCGAATAAACTATACGCGTGTGTTCGGAATTACGTACCTTATCTTGGCGTTGAGGCCCTCATCTTTGTCCGTGGCGTGAGGTTTCGTGACCCAGGTTCCGGAAGCCGAGTTTTCGGTGACCGTCGCCCTGTACTCCTGTCTAGTGAATTCCGGAATGTGATCGTTGACATCGAGCACGACGATTCGAACGATACCCGACCCAGTCAAAGGCGGAGAACCTGTAGAACAGGTTCGGTGATCGTAGATTGATCGTTCTATGATTACGTGAACAAATTTCAAACGACCCCGAGCTGTTGTCGAAACGTTTCCCTTTCTTCAAACTTATCCCTTATTTCCGATATTTATGTCTCTTCTACTCGTTAAATTTGTCTTCGTAAAAAAAAAAATTTGTCCTCGACTTTCTTTTTTCTATTGAAAGGTTTCAAAGTTGAAAGGTACGTTGAACGAATCAAGTTGCAAACTTTGCAAAGTATCGAACCGAGAACGTGCCCTTTTTTTAAATCGTTTCTAACGATTATTCCCCAGATTCTCCTTTGAAAATTGAACAGTTTCGTATAACCGATAGACGTTCGTATGATTCTTGAGACAAATCGAGCATTCGCAAAAATATCATCGAGCAGGTGCCTTTTTCCAAATTCGTCTTTCTAAAAATTATTGTGTAAACTTGTTCCTCAAAATTGGACAGTTTCAAAGCTGTTACGTTTGACGGAACGATGGGTGTTTGTATGGATTGGATGGTTGAGACGTTGAATAAGACAAATTGGGATTTTACAAAGTATCGAGTCGAACCGGGGCACCATCGAGTTAATTGCGCCGCCTAAAACAGGCCATTATTCTCCGGCAGGGACCCGATTTCTCGGATTGCAGCAGGTACATTGTACGCGTTGGCGTGGCCCTGGGCCACGCGTCTCTATAAGCGTATTATATCGTTCAATCACGTGGACCTCTCACGGGGAGGGTTACGGGCACAACAATTGCAAAGCACAATGGTGCGGGTCCACCATAGGCGGTGTTCCCCTGGTGGGCAATCCGACAGAAATATACTGACTTACACTAGTAGCGTATGCTCCTTGTTCGTCTGTTTAATTGATGGCGACAAAGAGCTACAGGTGCCTCTCTCTTACCCTGTTTCGGCTCGTTCTCTCTTTTCACATCTCGCCTCCTCTTATTGTACAGAAAAACCAGAAATAATAAAAGTCTCCATATATATATTGTGACGCATAGTTTCATTTCATGAAACTTGCACCAGTTTCATTCTTCTCAATTTGTCTCGTATTCTTATGGTATGGTGGTTTTCTTTATGAAAGAAAATGATATATTAGCAAAACTTTTTCTCCGTAAATTTTCGGTCCACTGCGCCTATTATATTATAGTTTAACCGATTCTTCTCAATTTGTCCACATGTATAAAATATCAACGTTGGAATATTTCAAAACGTGCAATCACATTTTAACTCCAGTATTATTATCAACAATAACCGTGGACAACCGATTCGGGGGAAGAATTAAGAACTAAAGACACGTAGGCAAAATGATCAGTCTGAAGAAACAGATCTCATCATTTACGTGTGTCGATGGTTCTGCTTCTCATTATATATTGCATAATGTTTGGAACGAAGAAATATTGCGTAACATCGAGGGAAAATTGGGAAAATGGATTTTACTCGAGACGAAATTCCTGCATCGATGCAACTCTCTCCCGATGCTGACTCGCCTATAGTGAACTGCATACCTACGACGTAACGCGTTATCACGAGAACTCAAGTGTCAATGCACGTGTTCTCGAACAGGCACGCGTTAACGAATGGGGCTGTTTGTTTCTCGTTCACGTCGCGACCATTGATCCGCGTAGTACGAATTGTTTCCCGTCGTTTCATTGAATGTTCTTATCTGGCGCGCGTCGAATCTCCTCCTCTCTCTCTCTCTCTTTATTTTTCTCACCCAGACGACGCAGAACATAACGTGGCGTAAGGTGGATCCTTATGGTTACCCACACGGTTCGGATACCGGTTTCGGAGTGGACACGACTGGCATAAACGCTATAGGTGGCGCGTACACGCCATGACGTATGAATAAAATAGGAGGTATAATGCGCGTGCTCGGGCAGGATCTCGAGAGATGCGCGTTTCGCTCCAAAGAGAGGGTCTAAAAGATTCAACGAGCGAGAAAGAGGATGGGTTGAAGGGAACATTAAGAGAAGGTGGAGGGAGGAGATGGTGGTGGAGCTGAAGGTGGAGTGAACAGAGAGAGAGAGAGAGAGAGGATGAAGGTATGCGGGGGGAGAACGAAGGGAAAACGAAGGGAGGGTGGGGAGAAAGAGAGTGCAGCGTCGAGGCAGAGGAAGGTATTTGAGAGCGATTATCATAATCGCGCGTCATAACTCTGCAGGCTTGTCTACCTCGGCGGGGACCGATTGGGCCATCGGCCCCCGCCGATGGCTGGCCGAAGGGGCAGGGCGAGGGGCACCCTCTCGGATGGGACTACTGGCTTCGTCAGAGGAACGAACGATAAAAAACGATTTCGAACGAAGAACTGCCCACCGCTTAAAGAATCTCATCGAACAACCCACAAATTTATATCCAATTTGTGTATTACCGCTCATTACTTAAACCCATCCCATATATCGTCTATTGTCTCGTCTATTCGCCGAGAAAGCACGTAAGAGAGTGGGAACAAGCGACATTTTCTTGTATGTTGTACGAGCAACACATGACATTGTGTTTGTGCAATCTCTGCGCGATAGCTGGCTTAACCCTTTCAGCGTTTAATTCGCATTATTTCATGGATAATCTTGTAATTAATAATAAAATAATTGATCAGAGAGAATGATGTCAAATATATCAGAGAGGAATATCCAAAATCTAAAGTCTATATACATTTCATTATTAACAAGAGGTGTGAAAAAAGATAAACGTGTTAAAAACTTTTTGATCCAAAATGCATTCATTCTTGATAATCTAAAACTATTAAAGTTTAATATGAATTATAGTTTTTTAAATATATTTTTTGACTGTCTTTTTCGAAGCGACTTTTTTTCTTTGATTATTTTCATCAAATAGCTTTGGAATCCATCTGTTACAAAATTATTCATCTAGTGAATATATAATTTTATCGTTTCCTTCTTTGATTTGTATTCTTCCCATAGTATGATATTGTATATTGCTATTTTATTTTTGTAGATTGCTGCCCATCAGATTCTAAATAAATAAATAAATAAACAATATTTAGTAGCGATCTAAACTTAAAGTATTTCGTAATTTTAAGCAATCGAAAAGAATCAAAGAGAATTCACGTGCAGGTGGGAAAATAATTCATGCAACGGAATTGCGTCGATTGTCTCGTGAATCGGCACGCGCTGTCTGAGAGAGGACACTCTCATTGACATTTGGTGACATTTCGATCGTTGCGTCGACGAAACAGGACAACGATTTGTAGACGATGTACATTTGTCAAAGCGGTTGAACGAATTTATAGCTACCTGCGTAAGCACGAGTTTGGAGCTGCTCAAGAGGAAGCTCTTCTCAGCGTTAAAATCGCCTTTTCCCTCTCTTTCTCTCTCTCTCTCTCTCTCTCTCTCTCCTTTTTTTTTTCATTTCTGCTTCTTCAATTCACCGCGGCTTTTTTAGAAGTGTCAAACCCAATATAATTAAGTCCTTTGTTCGTGCTAATTCGCAACCAGTTTACACAGAACCTAAGACCGGTTACTAAGGTCGCCGGAAAAATATTCTCTCCAAAGAATACTGACTACCCTTTCAATGCCGGTCTTTGTGCAGATTCTACCAGGTATATACCTATTTAGCTGTTCCCCTAAGGTACGCGCTCCAAAGAATCTACTGGGAATACCTTCCAACCCACGATTTCTTTATTTAGTCCCCTTTATTCCCCTCTTCCTCACTATGTACTACTCGTAGCGTTGTTCCTTTTACCTCGTTCGTCGCAATTATAAATTAGCCTTTAACGCTACGCGTTGAGGGTAGCGATATGATGATCGAGAGAAATGGAACTTACCAGTGTCCATGGCCACCAGTGTTAGGGTGTATTCTGATACCAGTTCTCTGTCGAGCGGCCGAAGCAGAAAAATGTCGCCGGTGCTCGCGTTTATTCGAAACAAATCCGTGTCACCTTCCTTCAGGAAGTATCTCACTTGGTCATTGTAAGGCGGCGTGTCTGCGTCGTAAGCTTTGACCTGGGGAATCCAATGACCTTTTCATTTTCAATGTTAACTCTTTTGGTACCCGAGAGGATACCAAATATATCGTTTTATCGATGCCCTTATTTTAACAAAATGTTTCTACCGAAAAGCGATATATTCTTTTTATTGAGATTCCACGATAATACTTTTATAGTTTTTGGATGATATATAAAAAGATTGTAAGCTAAGAGAGTAAGCCTCTCTAAAAAGCCTCGTTTCTAACTCTTTATATCTTGATAGATATTTAAAAATATCGCTTTATATAAGTATTTATATTAGTTCAATGTGACAATTTCACTATCATGGTCACTAAAACAAAATGAACGTTCCTAAATTGTTAGATTATGCGCACAAGAACGTTTTATATCATGTACTGTTGAATGTACTTTTACATAAATATTTGAATACTAAAATGTTCAAAAAATTTATTGTATTTTCAATTTTCTTAAAAATGTTTCTTTATCATTATTGTTTCGCTTCTTACAATAATTTACAATAATTGAAATTGAAACGAGAAATATATTCTTGTTGTTAGCTTATTGCCCGATGTATGTATCAGTTTATACGATTAAATTATCCATAAGATGTACGATGTTGATTATTGCCAACGAAAAAATATTTTCAATCACTTATGAATGGTTATTTGTAACCGAGATGTTCAACATTTTTAATCGAGAAATTTTCTTCACATTTCGAGAGTGATATCTTCAATTTCAATGTTCCGAATAAGTTTTCAATTAAATACCTCTCTCATAAAAATTTTTCTTGTATTAATAAAATATTCAGATGCTGTCTGCCAATACAATCAAGCTCTGTTAACTACGATTTACCATGATAATAGCACAAAAATTTCGGTAACTTGATTTCGAAGATAAAGGATTAAATACAAATCGAGTGAATCGCTTGGATTATTTACCTGTATCACGAATCCACCTCCAGGTGGTACCATATTCTCCATAACGTGCGCCAGATAGGGCGAGTCCAAGAAAACAGGCGCGTTGTCGTTTATGTCGAGGACAGTGACGGTGACCTGAGCGGTGTCACCCCGCGGCGTTTCTCCCACCTCTGAGGCACAGTCCTCCCCCCTGATCGTCAGGTAGTACCTGGATTTTCGTTCAAAGTTGAGATTCTTCGCCACTCGGATGACACCGCCGTCCTCCGAGATGGTGAAATCTCGGTTGTCGTCGCCCATCGCGATGCTATATCTCACCCTTCCGTTCGCACCCTCGTCGCGATCCATCGCCGACACCTGAAGTTCATAAAACGGGCTCGCATCGAAAATTTCGTAAACGAAATAAAGACATCGGCGATCGTTTCAACGTTTTTCGAGGCTTTGCTTCACCGCTTCAGTTGCGGTGTCTTCTCTTGGTTTCCAGGAATATATACACTTGCGTGATTTAATTAGCGTGACGTAATTGCTCGCGTAATCTCGACTTTATGGCAACACTTTACTGTAAAACCGCAATTCCATTCGCGCTTTTATATATTAAATTGCTGCACGTACGAAATGACGATTTTTTTTTTCTAGAAAAGTCTTCGATTTTAAATAAGGAGACATTTCCTATAAATTGCGTCTTTGTTTAACGTTAACGAGAAAATCTGTAATAAAAATTTCGAAACTTCTAGTGTTTTAAGTGAACGTTGAAACGTATTGAACGTAAATATTGGCATTCAGCAGTTTTTCTCATTCATAAATTCATACATGCAGCCAATGTCTCTTTATTTTTATTGTTTTTATTAATATAATAGAATAAAAATATTGGTAAAATTAATATTATATCAATTTAATATTATATCAATTTAATATTATTAGGTATATTCCGAAATGGCGATTTTGTTCCTTTATTAAAATCGACAATTATGTCAAAAAATTAGGTTTATGTACCTAAGTAACTCCTAACTTTGTCCCCTTTTCTTTTTACAAGGAACCGCAAAAGAAAATTGCACACATTCAAGAACAGATTAAATACATTCATTATCACGTTTATTTGTAATTGTAATCGTGATCAAGAAATTTTTATGTAATTCTTTACAGTAAAAGTATCATCTTTTCAAGTAAAATATCATCTTATAAAAGTAAAAACTGAAATTTTCTTCATCTTTTTCTTCTACCAGAAAAATGGAAAGAATTAAGGAAGACGTTTCTCTGAAGGATGACCTTAGTTTTCATAAAACGAAGCTTCGTCACCAAGCGTTTCAAAGTAATCATACTGATGTATTCACATTGAAAAATTGATTTTGTTCCAAACAGTTCCAAGACACGCTGAAAGTTAGTAAGACAATGAGTGCACCAACCTGGAGTACGCTGGCGCCGATGCTGGCATTCTCAGCGACAGTGGCTGAATATTGTCGCGGATCGAACACCGGCGAATTGTCGTTCTCGTCGAGGACCGTGACAGTGACTGTGATCGAGGACGATCTCGGTGGTTCACCGCGGTCTTTCGCGGTTACTTCCAAGGTGTAGTTTGACCTTAATTCGCGATCCAACGAGCCAGATACGCGCAATAGTCCATCTACGGGGCCAACGGTGAAGGGAAGCGTCGTGTCCTCGAGGGAGTATTCTACATATCCATTTCGTCCTTCGTCCCTGTCCACTGCCTTAATGGCCATCACTACCGTGTTGCTCGGCGCGTTTTCTATTATCGAAATCTTCGTTGGCGATATGAACTCCGGCGACATGTCGTTCACGTCCAGCAACACCACCGTCACCTATCGATACAATAACGTACGCGATTAATTCTCCACTACAACTTTCTTAACGCTGGAACAACCAAGCAGGCATCGTTAAAACGATCGACTCGCGATCTTTTCCTATTTTTCAAAGATTCGAGAATTTTTGTCTCCTTAGATTTTTCTTTTTCTTTGATATGAATTTTTATACACGTAGAGCATCTAATATTTGAATAATCTAATATTCTGTTAATATTAATCTCTATCAGAGGCATGAAATACAAAGTAAAATTAAATAAATTTTTGTAATATCATGCCAACTATTATATATGGTCATCTATGTCTCTAAAATATTACTTGAAGGTTAACGTGAAATTTAACCGCGAATTCATGCAATTTCTTTCAAACTCGAGATAATCTCGAATGTTATAACCGCGGATTCTTATACACTTACAGTATACTACAGTATACTACAACTTCAGATTCTCTCTTAATTACATCATAACTCCAAAAAATATAAATGTACATAGAAAGTCGCCAATCTAATTTGTAGCATAACAGTACCGAGGAATGCAGTGAGATTTAATTTTTGCTACAAACACGATCTCATGATCGGTAGCGATATACGACACGATATCGCAAGACGAATGTATCGTTTGTTACACGGAGGATGCGAGACAAACCTGCACGGTGGAAGACAAAGGGAGGGCAGGTGGCAAAGGGCTGTCCGTGGCGCTGAGGATCAAATTGTAAAGTGGCTTTTGTTCTCTGTCGAGCAACTTCCGAGTGAAAAGGGTGCCGTTTGGTGCCACTCCGAAGTCACCGTTCTCGTCACCGCCGGCGACAGCGTAAATTACCCGGCCGTTATCTCCGGAGTCGAGGTCCTGGGCGGTCACGGATAGAATCGATGTGCCGATCGTCGTATTCTCGACGATATCCGCGGCGTGTGGGCCGGCCTCGAAGATCGGCGCATTGTCGTTTAAGTCGACAACGTTGCAGTAGACCGTCACCGTGGAGGAAAGCGCCGGGATGCCGCCGTCTGTTGCCTGGACTACTAGAATGTAGTGCTGCACCTGTCAAACGAAGGTAAGTGTTTCTTCATTTATTCGAGACGATTCCATGCAATGAAATTTCGTCATCGACGAAAGTCTTCAACTAAGAGAGCGATATTCCCGTTTAGTATTTTGAAACAATTTGAGGATCATCTTTGCTTAGATTAGATTGGTGTCTCATTCATGTCGCGGTTCCTTTCTAACTAGAACTCAGGAATGGCGAAGAATTTGATGGTGCTTCTGAAGAAAAATTGGGAGATGAGGGAATTTGGTTTTAATCAAATTTGGAGACTGTGTTTGGAAATTGAATTAATCATTATCGATATCATAGTCATAGTCATAGTTAATAATAATAATAATAGTAATCATTAATTAATTAATTTTCAAAAAGGGCTTTTTGTATCCATCAGTAAATACAATTTATGTAATAGATTGCAATTGATTAACACATTATTATTTCTGACCACAATAATATCTATTTTTGATGAACTTATGGCAGTGTTTTTTATATTGGTGTTTGATACGCTACAATAAATGCAACTTCTGTTTTATTAACTATGCAGAATATTGCTTTGGGAGATTCCATCTAACCTGCATGACATGCATGGATGTTACTATTAAAATATGTGGTGTTTCTGAACCTCGCATAACAGTATGTATGATTGATTTCCCTTTAATCATTTAATCTTTTAATCGAAAGTAATGGTAAGTTAACTGGTCATTAGAACACTGGAAAATTAGAAATTTAGAGTTCTGTGACAAGCTTTATGACTTGATTATTCCAATTCTCAACACTGTTGGATATATTAATAAATACATACTCTTTAATACTATAAATAGACGCATAAATCTTTAACACTATATTTTTCGTATAGACTCATTTGTTTGCTCGCCGTAGATGTATTTTCTTCTTTCATCTATGAAACAATAAAGCTGGAATAAAAAATGATCTTACTCCAATATGGGACCTATTATAGTGATTACATATTACATGTTTTCATTTCATTTTCTATTCAAAAATAGATCATAATCGATCGACAGTAAAAATTTTTGAAAGGTATTAATCTATTATTATATCTCAAAATTCTATGACTCGTCTTGTTAACATTAATGTTTAAATGATTAGAAGGATTAAAAGATGAGAATTTGCAGGCTCAAGGAATGATTGTAAAACTCGAAAAAGCGACCCTCCTTTCGATTGAAAGCAGTGTATAGCCCAAAATGGTCGTTTAACGCGAAACACTTAATTGTTAAAAAAAAAAAAGAAAAAAANAACCAGTGAAAATGATTGGTACTGGTATAAGTAGCCATGATACAAAATTACTTTTATTTTAAATGAATAAAACAAAATTAAAGTTCATTATATTAATCCTTTAGCTATCCCTGCAAAAGTCGTTACATCATTGCGAAGAAAAAATGTAACATGAAGTAGGAATTTTAAAATAAAGTTGTCAGACCAGTCAAAATGACTGGTGTGGTAGTTCTAGTGTTAGTAATACACAAACAGAGTTAGGCGAAACATAATTTGATTAATAATTGAAAATTATGATTACTGATCGGTAAGTAGTAATACAATAAATAATTAAAGTTCATGATCAAAGTTAATTTAATTATAAAATGATCATAAATTAATACGTTTCTCATTATCCTCCAGTCAATAATTATACGTTCTTGTGTATATAAATTAAATATTAAACGTACGTTCTTTTCTGTTTAGCATCACAATTGCTATTGTCACGCGAACGATTGGATAATCTGCAAATTCTTCATCACACGATAAAAATGATCCGTTTCGAATCGTGCGACAAAGTTTGTACATATATCCCACGTACAGCGCCTTAATATTAAGAAGCTTGTAAAATATAGATTCTCTGAACCAGAAATGTGTTTTTCTCTTTTTTTTTATTATTATTAATTTTTCAGTGTTGCCCCCTTCATTAATTGGCTCGTTTAACGCAGAAGTGATGTAAGTAAAAAAAAGTGAGAATGTGGAATGAAGTGAAAGTTCCTGCAACAATGTCAAAGACTGTTACACGTCTTTTACGCGAGCCATTGTAAAGTTACGCCTGCGAGCAAAACAGACTGAAGGGTTAAGCTTTCGAACGTAATGGTTCAATTGTCGGGTCGTTTGAGGCGATTTCAATTGCGGACGCAATGTGTTTGAAAATCGCGTGTAGAGAACCAGTGACAGTGGCTTCATCCAGTCGGGATATCCCACGAACACGCGACGAGACGTTAACGTTCATAGAGAAAGTATTGTCTTCACATTGTGAGCCGCGACATGAATCAGCAAATGTGACAACGTAGACACAGATTTTTAACACTTTAACACGTGGAGAATTTTGCGATCTCTTATTCGACTCCTTTCAGGAAGGGGGATTCACACCTTCCCCATTTTGCTCGATGCTCGTCTTAGCAGAGCCACCAAACTTAGCAGGCTGTATTTACGCCGAACTGTTTCTCCTTTGGTCTTGAATTCAAATCTGACGGGATTGAACGGGAGCATGGAAATACGACGAGGGAAAGACGAATGAAGGAGAAGAGAAGATGGGCGAAAGAGAGAAAGAGGAGCGAGAAGTGGAAAAGAAAAAAGAAAAGGGGAACGAAGCGTGGCAGATGAAAGAGTGAGGGATAGGGGGATGGTGGTGGAAGAAGGAGGCGAAACTTAGGTAGTTGGACGAAGGAGGACGATGGGGAACGGCGATGAGAACGACGGTGAAAAAAAGGTGGCGCAAAGGTAAGTGGTGTGACGTGCGTGGAAGTAGAATAACGAGAGAAAAAGAGGATAAAGGGGAGAAAAAGATGACGAGGTGGAGATTGTCTGCCGAAGGAACCTCTAACAACCTATGATCACGTTATTAATTGAAAGAGGACCGCCGATGCTACCGGTTACGCCACCGACTTTACGTGCCGTCTTATGGCCATGCGGCACCGGCACGGGCCCATTTTTTAACGAAAACATTCTCGTCGATACATAAAATCTCGACGGACTGGCAGGCCCCTGGTAAAGCTTCCGTAATTCGAGATAACCGTGCATCCTAACGACATTATGCCGTTTCGTGTCGCCTGCTCTCGGTGTCGCTTTTGACTTTCATTTCCTCGCGTTTTATTTAATTGACAAGGGCCCAGTAAGACCGGCCTGTTTTGAAAAACCGGTAATTAAAGAGCGTCTAGCCGGGCACGTTCCTCTCGGGGGAATTGGCAAGATCGTGTCTGAATATAGAAGAAGACACTTCTCGGGAATCTTCGACTCTCGCAATCGACGTTGATCGATATTTTCTACGAAACGATTCGTTAGAACCTTTTCTGTGGAAAATATCAACCAAAAAAGTCACGATTGAATCATAATAATTTTGATTATTATTCAGTCTGTTTGTCATTTAGATAAAGGATATTAATTACGAAATGTAAAGGAAATTTTTCGAAGAATCACAAAAAAATTAACTAATTTTGATTATTGCTTAATTTGTTTGCCATTTAAGTTAGGTATGTTAATCGCAAAGTGCAAAGGAAATTTTTAGAAGAACTACATGATTAAATTTGTTACTTAAGTCAAGTATATTAATCACGAAATGTAAGAGAAATTTTTCGAAGAACCACACGATCAAATAATTTTGATTGTTACTTAATGAGCAACATCAAAAACCAAATTACTTCTACGAAATGAGTAGAAGGGAAATTTCTCGAAGAACCGCATAATGACGATTGAATAATTTGGAACTTTTAAATGGAGCTTGTAAATTTGAGTATAAATATATATACATGTGAGAGATTTTACTTTTATCGCTTGTTACAAATTTACTTTCGATGGCGATATCGACAATAAATAACTTATCGTCAAAGAAGGAACATGTTGGTCACTTGTGAAACATTTGACTCGAGAACAGTTACCCTATAAACTCCTCTCATATTGGTTATAACAGTTATAGCTCGCCGATCTCTCGAGCCGGAGATCTGGCCGATTTATTTTAATCGTTGCGCGACAGCGTCGTAGAACCGCACGATTCCTCTGGCGATTTACTTCTTAATCCGGTCGGAATGGCAGCTCACCTTCGATCGGTTTAATTCCCTCAATTTCGTGCTCGTCGCCGTCATCATCATCGGCATCAACATCGATCGGCGCGTGGAAATAGCGACGATAAATCGCGACGATGTAGGCTCGCGGCAGAGCGAGGAGGAGATTGCGAGAGAAGAGTGACCGGGTGGGCTCGTCGATATCGTCGAGCTTCCAACTCGGAGAGAAAGTCGCGTCAATTATACGCGGGGACGTGGCTTATGGCAGTCGTCTCTACGTGTCTCTCTTTCTCTCTGAATTCTCTCTCTCTCTCTCTCTCTCTCTCTCTCGCGTGTACGCTTTACTTACGTGTGGGATACGACACACGCTGTTTCGTGCCAACGAAAGAGAAAGGGCCATTCCCGCACAAAGGGTTGCAGCCTGTTTTCTTTTTTCACCTTATTTCCCTCCCCCTCCCCTCTCGTTGCACATTTTATCTCTTTCTCTTTCTGTTCCTGTGGCTCGTTGCACACCCTTCTTTCTACCGGGGTCCCTTTATCATTCCTCCTTTCTTTCTTGCGGGCTCGTTCTGTCGCGCGTTCTCGCGCGATCTCTCCTCGTTGCTGGGGGACAGTAAGAGAAAGAAAAAGACACAGAGAGAGAGAGAGAGAGAGAGAGGAGTAAAAAGAACGCGCCGGTCGAACAACTCTTGCAGGACAGTCACGAGTGTAGGTACGTATGCGTATATGAGCGTGCAGGCGCGTAGAACACGTTCCTCTCTCT
>NIPQ01090013.1:0-10063 GCA_002806875.1 Lepidotrigona ventralis hoosana
GAGGAGATTGTTTACGACGAGTCTAGGGACATCCAGGTTTCAAGGCATTCGAATTCGTGTGAAACGCGTTCGAAATAATTCGCGATCGGCGATTTGGTGCCGACCAGGTGCAATCCAGTCGCGTGTGGCCATTTCTCTTGGCCATTTCCGTGCGTTATAGAATCGATCCGAAGATGGATTGTTTCGTTGGAATTCAGTTGCTGTTATCTGGGGGAAAAAAAAAATTGAATTTTAACAACAATTTAATTTTCGAATGAATCAGAGATTAAGAAAGATTAACGTTGGTGCATATTTTTTGGCATTATAGAAAGATACACGCTGTTCGGTATTCCGTTTGCAAATGTGTTTCCCTTTGTTTTGTAATGCCATAATTGGACCTCCAACTGTTACTAGCAGGCAAAGGATGCTTTTCAAAGAAAGTAAGCAATAAAAGGGCTTATCCTAAAGGCAATTTTCCATTTTCGAAGAAAATTGTCATTAGTTAAATTCCTACCATTGTTTGGGCATACTAAATTTATTTATGTATATATCCCGACCCATGGATGTATATAGAAAATTTTACAAAATTTTACGAAGAGGTCGTCAACTCTCCATAAAGCGATCCATCTTTGGACACTAAGTATTATAACCTTCGAAAGAGACAATGTAATAATAAACTTGGACTCATTTTAAGTCTCTACTTTCAAAGTGCATCATTAATTTTACTTTATGGTTTTAGCAGATGGCGGAGTAAAGGACACTTTCCTTTTCAAAGATGTATATTGTTGACCTGTGTAGAACAATTGTTAAAATTTGCAGTTGAACTTAAAGATTAAACTCCTCGCAACAGGGGATCTCCTAAATACCGGGATTTTGATCCAATGACGAATACTTGAACCTTTGGTCGTCTAAAGTTTAAAGTTTCTAGAGGTCGTTGCAAAGTGGGAGAGATCTTGGAGAAGGGGAGTGTCTTCACTTGCCTGGCGTGCTACAACTGATGTGAAGAGTATTTGAAAGTTAGAGGGCTTGAAGTGAGGTTGTGTGCGTGGGACCGCGAACGAATTCCAACATTAAGAGTATT
This sequence comes from Lepidotrigona ventralis hoosana, assembly GCA_002806875.1. Classification (NCBI taxonomy): domain Eukaryota; kingdom Metazoa; phylum Arthropoda; class Insecta; order Hymenoptera; family Apidae; genus Lepidotrigona; species Lepidotrigona ventralis. The sequence goes on from NIPQ01090013.1 coordinate 1,061, forward strand.
CCATTGCTCGTGTGAATTTGTTCTAATCGTTCTTTCTCTATCAACTCAACAGGTGCTACATCGGTGACGCGCGGTAGAATCAGAGAAAACGATTCGAACCGCCCCGAGAAGACAAGATCGAGAGGAGGCCGGCGCTCTCTCTCCTCGCGCTTTCTACTCACTTAAGGAAACGTGTACGTCCAGGGAAAATTCCCCTCATCATCGTGTGTGTGTGTTATATGTGTATGTGTGAAAGATATCACGAAGAATTCTAGAGGGAAATCATCTGGACGATTATAATCCGTCCCGTCCATTGTGCATAAGTTGCGCAACTTTTACTATGCAGTGACACACCAAGCGAAAAAGAGAAAGATAGAGATAGAGAGATAGAGATAGAGAGAGAGTCGCTGTGTGTAACGTGAGTTCTCGCTAAAGAAGAAGAATCATGACGGAGGCCAGCGAAGTTGACACGTCGAAGAGCATCATGAAAGACCCGGAGCACGAGAGCGGCTACTTCGAGGACGGCAGCGACATTGAGATGTGCGCCGAGGAGACGGTCGTCACCGAGGAGTGGGATTGCCACGCGTCCAACTGTCGCGGCTTCGCCAAGGCCGTTCACGAGCTCGACGTCGGGGATCCAAGCGAGCCGGTTCCCGACCACTACGAGGACAGGCTGAACAGAGGTACGATGCGATTTTTTCCAAAAAGAAAAAAAAAAATAATAAAATAAAAGAACTGTCTGTACATGTGCTATATATGACTCGGTAGGTAATTTCCTAATTTTTTAACCTGTTGGACATCCAGCGTGTGCTTTGACACTCTGGCAGACTTTTTTTCTTTTTTTTTGAAAAATTAATTAACACGTTCCGTGCCATGTGTACCACCGGTGGTACACGTCAAACTTGATATCTTCAGGCCACGTGTACCACCATATTTCTAATAATATTACCACACGTGGTACACGTGTGATAGCTATTCTAAGAGAACTACTTATCGATTGATGATGTGATGAAAGATCGTGTGATAATATATCAACCTTTAGTGAACGGAACGTGTTAATTGCATCGAGTACAATATTCAATGAATATTGTATATATCGATTATCGAGAGTTGAGAAATCGATTTTTACCGGTTTTTAAACAAAGTCACACTAAAATCTCTGAAAGATTGAAAATTTTTCAAGTTCTCAAGATCGTTTGAAGATCGAGATATATCTTTTTTGATGAGCTACGCGATGAAATAGGGGAAGGAAATGCACGTCTCAAAGATTGCCAATAATCTTGGAAAAAAAAAACAATTATATTTTTAAACACTATGACACATAGTTTTTCCCACCCGATTCGTCTCTTCAATCAGTTTCAGTCACGTCAGAATATTGTTTCCCTAGAATAAATCAATCATTGGTAATCCTCTTAAAATCCGTACGTACCTGGACTAATTCGTACGTACTTTAAAAGCAATTGAAAGGTCTCTGTTTGATGAAGGATTGTTTGCTGTCCTGTCCGGACCATCTAATGACCATCTTAGCGAGCAAACCTTAGCATACCGATGTGACGCGATGGTCAAAAATGGCCATATAGATTCACTTATCGTTGGTCATTAGCCGGGTCCTGTACAGTTAGCAGAATCGATATGTCGCAAACACTGGACAACTATATTGTCGATACAATAAATAAGATATAATGTAATATAATATAATATATAATTCTCTGTAATTATAATCTATTCTATTCCATAATGTAATATAACAAATTCTATGTAACAAATGTACTATAACAAATGTACTATAGTATGTAATTCTCTATATATCGTATTACATTATATTTCATGTAATATAACAAATATAATATAGTCCATAATTCTCTATATATTATATTATATTATATTATATTATATTATATTATATTATATATTATATTATATGGAATATAATATATTCTATAATATAATATAATATTCTGTTATAGAATAATATTCTATGTAATATAACAAATGTAATATAGTATATAATTCTCTATATATCATATTACATTATATTACATATAATATAACAAATATAATATAGTACATAATTCTCTATATATTATATTATANTTCTCTTGCATTGTAACTGCAGAAAAAAAAAAAAAGAAAAAGAAGAGAAGAAGAAAACGACGAAAAATGAAGGAAGAGAAAAAACAGAACAACACGTTTAATGGATTTGATGGATTTTGTACTTTCGATTTGATGGAAATACACGTAAAGAATACCGCAAAATTGATCTTGACTTTGAATTCCAAGGGCAAATTATTATTTCTTTTTTTTGCATTGTATTCTACTCATCACGAAGGTGAAACTTTCCCACAGATAGCAACGTAACAGTACTTTTGAAAAACGGTAAAAAAAGTTTCTTAATCATTTAACATTGCGGATGAGTTCTAACAGCGACTTTATGCTTCTGCATTGGGTTTCACTAATAGGTTTGATTTATCATAATTGTAGCTTATACATACAAATTTTATACATAAAAATTTCTTAATCAACATTGCGGATCATTTAACATTGAGGATGAGTTCTAACAGCGACTTTATGCTTCTGCATTGGGTTTCACTAATAGGTTTGATTTATCATAGCATCAGTGTGAGTCTAAACAATCAAATAATAAAGAGCTAACTGTTATTTAAAATATCAACATTATATTCACGCGTCCGGGATCATAAAGTCGCTGTTAGAACCACGCGAAACTTTTCTGCCAATTTTTCCAGAGAACTTTTTTTTTAGCTTACCATTTTTCGAGGGGAAAATTTTTACCTTCGTGATGAATACAATGCAAGAGAAAAGAATTTTCGTATTTCCATCAAATCGAAGGCGGTTGAATTCGTCCGTGATAGTCACGGACAAATTTTCTTCCCAGTAAATGAGGTTTCACCAACGACGGTGAAACGATGAGAAACAAAATTATTTTCGTTTTATTTCGTATTTCCATCAAATCGAAGGCGGTTGAATTCGTCCGTGATAGTCACGGACAAATTTTCTTCCCAGTAAATGAGGTTTCACCAACGACGGTGAAACGATGAGAAACAAAATTATTTTCGTTTTTCGAGTATTTCGATTTTCGAGAACTCTCGACTCGCTGTTCTGCAATGAGATTCTAGAATTCGAAGCTTCGCGTTGGCCACGCGTTGCTCCGCGTGTGTTCGTCGGTTTCGCGGCTGCGTTTTAAAAACGCGAGTATTTCGATTTTCGAGAACTCTCGACTCGCTGTTCTGCAATGAGATTCTAGAATTCGAAGCTTCGCGTTGGCCACGCGTTGCTCCGCGTGTGTTCGTCGGTTTCGCGGCTGCGTTTTAAAAACGCGCAGCTGCGCCCCAGCGGATCAGTATTTACGCGCGTTTGCGCACACCTGCCGATATTAGCTGCACCATGCAGGTGCACGCACCTTTGCTCACGACACCTTGGACGAATCACCGACCACCAACCATCGACCACCGTGCATGCTACGCGTGATTCGATCGAATGACAAACGAATCTCTCTCTTGAAACGATTTCATATAAATAATAATATAAATCCTTTCTAACGAAATCTGAGGAGATTCTCAATTGTGTGACTGACGAGTATACTCGTCACGAAGATGATGGCAATTTTTTCGTATGAGTAATTACGATTTACGTTGGCTGAGGAAATGGAACTTGTTTGTAATATTATAAAATATTCTCTTTTGGCATACGTATTTAATTTCTGGAGTAATCATCTTTTAGAAGACCATCGAATTATATTCAATTGAAAGATATGAAATTCAACAGATGCAACATCTGGTTGGCGGGTAATCTACAAGCCTGCACGCTTTTCATCCGAAAAACATTTTTCTGATTACAGTGGCAAGCACTTTGTCGAAAACTAAACTCACACGAAGATGTTCGCTGTGGTCAAAAAATGCCAAGTGCCATTATCTCGCTTTTAAGAAATATCATTCAAATTTCTTTCCATTTTTCCTAGATATTCCAATATTTTTTCTTTGTCCAGCGAAATCGTTCAAGTTTCTTATAAATAATATCAATCAAGTTAAAATCATTGATTTAAAAAAAAAAAAAAAAAAAAAAAAAAAGAGAAGCTAGTATCATTTCCTTGAATTCCGTAATTCAATTCAATTTCGCAGTAGCATATGCACTGTTGTGTTTGACGATTATACTTTGAAATTGGAATTATAAATTAGCGTCAAAGATCAAATTTGAATATAAATCAAACTAGCGAATGTGAATGACACAGTTAAGAGCAAAATTAATTATTAACTGTCAATTTAATATTTATACTAATAAATACTTTTACTAGTATTTATACTAATTATATTTTTACTAATATTACTTATAATACTTAATAACACTTATTAGTAAGTATAAAGTAATAATACTTATAATACTTAATCATACTTATTAATAAGTATAAATTAATAATACTTATAATACTTAATAATACTTATTATAATACTTAATAATTTACTTAACAATACTTATTATAATACTAATAATATTTACTTAATAATACTTATTAATAAGTATAAATTAATAATACTTGTAATGCTTTATAATACTTAATAATAAATATAAATTAATAATACTTATAATACTTATTAATAAGTATAGATTAATAATACTTATAATACTTAATCATACTTATTAATAAGTATAAATTAATAATACTTGTAATGCTTCATAATACTTATTAATAAATATAAATTAATAATACTTATAATACTTAATAATACTTATTAATAAGTATAAATTACTAATAAGTATTTGATATTTAAAAGAGATTTGAGAGAAACTGGCGATTAAAACTGATTAAAAGAAAGAAGGCAAACTCGTAATTTTTTCGCGGGAAAACTTTCGACATTTACCAACCGAAGATGTACTGTTTTTTTTCCCCCCAGGCGGGAACGAGAACCTCTCTCGCGAACGTGGATGAAAAAAATTTCAATTCAGAAATGGCAGAGAGAATTTCGATTCGTTGTCTGTCTTTTTGCTCGTCTTTTCCTCGTTTCGCGCGCAAGGTCGAGATCGCACGTTGATTCGATAATCGAAGCCGGGAACTCGCGCGAGCGTCATTTTGCAATCACCTTCGTCGACCTTGTCTGGCTTTTTTTTTTTTTTTTTTTTTTTTTTTTTTTTTTTTTTTTTTTTTTTTTTTTTTTTTTTTTTTTTTNTTCCGGATTCCACAAGATTTCGCTAGAATCATTGTTCGTCGCTCATCTTGGACTAATTTTCATTCAGAAAACAGCACGGAGAATCCCCTTCCATCCGTGCAGTTTTTTTAATTTTCAATTCGAGAAAAATGCACCACATCATTTCCGTTCGAACGTCGTCGAACGTATCTCGCTAATTTGCATTCTCCACCTTCGTTGCGCCTCGAATGGAGCAGAGTCCAACTCGAGCGAAAATTTTTCTTTTTTTTTTGTTGCCGTTCATCTCAGTCGTGAAACGATATTCGCGTCACGTGACTTGAATTCGCATTCATTGTTCCGATTCGAATTGATCGAACGCTTAAACTATTTTCTTTCTCTTCTTTTTATTTTTTTTTGCACGTCACTGTATGCAATTGATATCTTAAACATGTGACGAATATATTGATCGTTGAAATCTGTGAATTAAAAAAAAAAAAAAAAAAAAAATAAAAAAAAANCACCATGATGACTCTCCGACCGATAAAAATACTAATTTCAATAATTGTAAAGTTTCATTAACTCGCGACGATTAACTTTTTTTTCTTTTCCTGCTCCGATTAATTCACATTTTTTACCGTGCCGATCGATAAAACACGTTAGTTCCATTTGTTTTCATTCAATCTGTTCCTGTTTCTTTATCTGTCTCATCTTGAAGTAATTGTAATTGCATAATTGGACATATTCGACCATTTTCAGAAAATTCTAATCGGCGTTAATGTTCTTTTCAAACCTCGTGTCTTCTCTAGATGGGAAACGATCGTTTCTCGAATGGAACAAAAATGTTCTCTGAATTAAGCAATCGAGGGAATCTCATTGGCCGGAGATAAGGTCATGGAATTGTTGGTTCAATTAAGCTTTGATAAAATGTTCGGAATCTGAACTTTTTATCGTTGCTTCGTGGTTATTTAAGGAACTATTTTTACTCGGCAAAGTACCATTTTTAGAACGTTAAATTGAAATTGCTTAAGATTTGGGAAACTTAATTTTTAATTGTCAGTCACGTGTTCAAAGAGATTGTAGGACATGTATTATAAAAATAGTTTCACCTGTAATGGTCATTGATAAGGAATCATTTGAGAAAGTACCATTTTAGAATTGATGTTAGATTGAATTTACGTAAAAATATAATGTAACTTAGACTTCAAGAGAGACTTAACTTTTAATTGTCATCAGTGTTCAGAAAAATTTTAAACATGTATCACTATATTATACAAATAGCCTTATCTGTAATGGTTATTTAAGGAACCATTATAGATAATATAAATATAGATTAAATTTGTGTACAAAATTATTGTAACTTAGATCTAAGGAAAGACTTAATTTTTAATTATCATGTTCAGATTGCAGGACATGTATTTACGTACATAAATTATAAAAATAGTCTTATTTGTATATGGTTATTTAAGGAACTATTTACTTGAGAAAATTAATTTTATTATTTTAAAACGTTAAACTGAAACTATGTAGAATTTGTATAAAAATTAATATAATTTAGACCTAAGGAGAAATATAATTTTTAATTATTATGTTCAGAGAGATTGTAGGAAGTATATTATTATACTATAAAAATAGTCTTATCTATGGTTATTTAAAGAACTATTTACTTGAGACAGTGCCATTTTAAAACGTTAAATTAAAACTATGTAGAATTTGTATAAAAATTAATGTAACTTAAAGAGAGATATAATTTTTATTTATGATGTTCAGAGATTGTAGGAAATGTATTATTATACTATAAAAATAGTCTTATTTATAATGGTTATTTAAAGAACCATTTAGTTGAGAAAATACCATTTTAGAACCATTGAGATTAGAACTATGTAGAATTTGTGTAAAAATTAATGTAAGTTAGACCTAAGGAGAGACTTAGTTTTTAATCATCATGTTCAGAGAAATTTAAAACATCTGTTACTATATTATAACAATAGTTTCATCTACAATGGTTATTTAAGGAACTATTTACTTGAGACAGTGCCATTTTAAAACGTTAAATTGAAACTATGTAGAGTTTGTGTAAAAATTAATGTAACTTAGACCTAAGGAGAGACTTAATTTTTTAATTGTCACATGTTTCAGAGACGATTGTAAAACATGTATTACTATATTATAAAAATAGTCTTATCTTTCGACGCACGGAGTATCTACGTGATCGGGATTATTGCTTCTGGTGCGCGGGAATTAAATCGGCAGGCAGGCAGAACTCGCCGGGCGGGCATTAATCGATATCGGGACTATCGATCGATCGTCGGTTATTCGAAAGTACGTCAAACGAAAGTTCAGACGAGGATCGAAAGTCCGATTCCGAGGCATTCAAATAGAAAGTCCAGTTAACAGTATTTCGATAATCGAAGTCGTCCCCTCTGCCTCCTCCGACGGCAGGGAACAACTGGCCATTTTTTCTGGAATCGGCGAGGGGACGACGATTAAAAAACAGACGTCGTCGTTGCATCTTTTTTTTTCATTTTTCGATTAAAATAAAAACGAATGCATATATCGATTGAAATTATTCTTGTCTCTCCTTCTTGTTCACACGTGCAAGTTACCATTTGTCCTTCGCCATCTCAAATCCAGAAACATTATTTTACCATTTTCTTTCTCGTCGTGTCGATTTAATCCACGTCGTATGATTGCGTCGATGATCGCAAGATCGATCGAAACGAGCATGAATATTGAAAAGGGACATTTGTCGATTTGATTGCAGTGAACCTGGCAGACAGCGGAGGCCAGAGGGTAGACATGACGCACTTCGATCTGCTGAAAGTCCTTGGAACCGGAGGTACGTGAATGAAATCCTTTATAGTATGTAGCGATTAAGTTCATGCTGGACAACCGGGTCCCTCTTCCCCTTTGGCTTTTCCCGTTTTCGAAGCTTTTTGCTTTGCCGCAACCGGTTGATTTTTAATTATCGTCTCGTCCTCGTGATATCGCCACGATTTTTGACATCGAGGCGCAATAAACACGCGTATCGAATACTGATTTTATTACCAATCGGCTCGCGTGAAATCGAACGACAGTTTCATTTTTCTTCTCTCTTTTTTTCATTTTTTCAAATTGTACACGGTGTTTCAATGGTGATAGATATTTTTCGTCTTTTTCTTTTTTTTTTTTCAACGATGTATATATAAGCTCTTTTTAACATAAAATTTCGACAAAAAATTTTTCTAAAGCTTCTCTAAAAAATTTCAACCGGTGCTTCACTACTTTTTTTTTTTTGTCTTTTTTTTTCGCTATTTACAAATTTCCTTCTAGAAAAAAAAAGAAAGGGAAATGTATCAATGCTGACCACTCGATAGACCAATCTCACCTGTCAATCTGAGGATCCGAATTCAGTCACGTTTCTTTCTTTTGCATCAACAGTTTATCGACACATTGGAGAACGAAAGTTCGCAATTGAAACATCGCAACAATGCAAATTTAAAGAGGAGAGGGAAAAAGAGAGGAGATGATAACAGAACTCGAAATGTGAAATTTCTGTTCGATTTTACATCTATTAATTACATACTCGATTAACAATTTAGATTCGTCATTTCATTAACAACATATGTATATACTTAATGAAAAACGAAAACACGTTTCAATTAAAAAAAAAAAAGAAAACGATATCGAACGGAACAAAACTCGAAACGTGAAATTTCTCTTCGATTTTATGTCTATTTATAGATATTTAGACGAGATTTGATTTCGTAGTTTCATTAACGATATATTTATTGTCTCATGGCCAAGTATAATTAACCCAAGATCGAACGAAGAAACGAAAACTCGTGCTCGTTTGAATCACAGTACGAAAAAAGATTGGGAGGGGAAAAAAAAAAAAAAAAAAAATAAA
>NIPQ01090014.1:0-18085 GCA_002806875.1 Lepidotrigona ventralis hoosana
AGCCACGAAGAGAGTGGGGTAAGACGTATTAGCCGGGGAAACAGTGGCGACGCTTTATCGTCTGCCGCGGCGCAGTTAAATAAACCTCGAGAGAGAAAATGCATTTCTCCGTGTGTCCCGGATGCGGCTGTCATCCCCCGCGAGTTCGTGCATCATCTTCCAGAGACGCTGGATCACCTCTTCCCTCCATCATTCCCACTCTCACTTCAAACCTTCCTCGTGCTTCTCTCCTTCTTTCTCTCTTTGAGATTTTCCTCCGTTATTCTTTCTCCTTTTCGATATATTTTTAGGTATCTTTATCCGCTGCTCGTAAAACGTTAATTTATTTATTTCGACGAGCTAACACAACTGTCTGCGTCTAACAAGTGATCGCCTTCAGTTTTTCACAACACTATATATATATATATATATATATATATATATATATATATATATATATATATATATATATATATATATATATATATATATATATATATATATATATTTCGTCCTGTTCTTCTTTTTCTTTTTCTGTAAAAAGGAGAATACAAAGCAACGTCTCAAATGAAGAGAAATGTTTCGAATAACATTTTTTCTTTCTCTTTTTTTTTTAACGCGGGCGGAAAGAGCGTTCGCGTGAATCTAGATGGTCGTTCCACGGATGGGGGCACGACTTCATCTACGCGTGACATTTATTAATAGTCTTTCTATCTTTAAAAGGAAAGATGACACGTCGTCGTGTCAGCCCGACGCGCGAACTAACGAGACTAAAAGCTCGTAATTGATTCTCTTCCGCTCGCGCGCGACACCCATCCTCGGCCCCGGGACAAAAAAGAAACTACCTATTAGCGACGTTCATCGGCTGCCATTAAATTATGGCCCGCTACTGTCCGGATAACGATGGCTCCGCTTCAAAGCCGTCGCGTAATTTTTTCCGTCACCGTGGCCAGCCTGTCTGCTCATCTTCCTCTCTCACTCTCCTCCGCTGCTTTTTTCCGACGATGCTCTTTAACACACACACACACACTCTCTCTCCAAGCAATGAAACTCGAGTCAAACGGAATTTTTATTCGATTTTTAGCTGCGGTTTCGGTATTCGATTCAAGGTGATATCCCATTTGTCAATTAATAAGCAATGATCCAGATTTGTTTCAAATCGGCCAATTTGTTAGAGATTCTTTTACATACGACACATATTTAGAAATTTAAACGGTCTCTCGGTGAAATGTGCAAATCAAATTAATTGCATTATTAATTATTAATTATTGTTTCATTAATTCTTGTTGTTATATTATTAATTGTATCATATTATTGCAACATATTATTGTATTATATTAATCGTATTCTTCCGTATTCTTTTTACTTTGACATCTCTAATGAGAATTTCATGTTTTCAGTGTTAATTCGGCATATTTGAAAATCTAGTGGTACGATCTGTTAATTAGTTACAGGTAATTAAACTATAAATATCTTTCCTCTTGATTCTCTAAAGTAAAATTAATACTCGTATACATCTACATACTGGGTGTTCCACTTGAAATATTCTAAATCTATTTGTTGCAGAAAAGAAATGTTCAGGTTTAGGTTAGGTGACCTTTACTTTTTTAAATAGAACTATATATTTCTCTCTTCAAATGGACATATTCGTTCCACGATGAATTTGTCGATCACATATATATTGATATTCCAAGGTTATTCAGGATTCGTTTACCGTCTGCGTTGAATGTGCCGAGAAATTATTACTTTATCTCTCGTGTTTGAAAATGGTGGCCTCGAGCATCAATGTACCGATTCACTCTAATCTCTAAAAGATAATTGCGGTTTCAATATCTCGCATAAGATGCCCTGGAAACAAAGGAAGTTTTTTTTTACTTGAAACATTTCTTTCTATAACGAATAGTTTAGAAGATAATTGCACGGGACGTTTCAAAATAGGACACCCCATATATGTACATTATATGTTTGCAAAATATACAAATATAAACTCAGAAATTTATGTTATGTTTGTCCATGGCTACCATAGATGAATTCTACACCCTCGATTTGAATTTGTATTTGGAAATACATGTAAAGAACCTGCCATAAAATTGACTTTTAACCTGTAAAATTGCATTTCAAGGCGCAAAATTCTTTTTCGCGTTGTATTTTGCTTATCACGAAGATAAAAACTTCCGAAGAAACTTAATAGTTCTATCGAAAAAGTTTCTTAATCATTTAACGTTGCGGACGTGTGCGTCCTAACAGCGATTTTATAGTTCTAGACATGTTTATATTTCGAATAATTTTAACAGTTAGTTTTATCATTTGATTATTTAGATTCATACTGATGCTGCAACACTATGACGAATCAAATATTAGTGAAAATTACGTAAAACAGACATGCACGTGTCCAGAACCATAAAGTCGCTGTTAGGACGAATGTTAAATGCTTAAGAATCTTTTCTTTAATTCATTTCTCAAAAGAACTATTAGGTCCCTTGCGACCTATGATTCCTTGTAAAAGTAATGAGTAGAATACGATGCAAAAAAAGAAACTTTTGACCTTCAAAATTCAAGGTCAAGGTCAATCTTCCGACAGGTTCTTTACGTGTATTTCAAATATTTCAAATCGAAGGTGTGGAATTCATCTATGATGGCCAACTTTTCTTTCCACCATGTGCACACAGTAGAGAAATTCCTTTTGCGACTTTTGAGTGTCCACGATTTCTGAAATGCTTCCATTTCAGGAAGTCGACGTTTGCAACCGAGTAATCCTGCTTTAGCCAGAATTAAAATGCCAAAGCAACGTCAATTCCGTTCGTTCGCTTCCGAGTGCTTCCCTTTGTCATCGATTTCGCATTAGAAGCACGGCGCGGTTGCGAGCGAGCGTCAGGAGGTAGCTGCAGCAAACGTCTCTCAGCAGGCGTCGCGTACGCGTCTCCGTGATTAAATCTCATTCAATAACAGAAACTCGCTGCGCGGCAGCGAACTCGACGAAAGTTTCGCGCTTCCTCGCAAGATCTAGCAAGAAGAGGAGGAGGAGGAGGAGGAGGAGAGGTGTTGTTGATCGCACTGGCAAAATCGACGCGACACGGCCCCCCTCAGCCCTCCGCCGGAAGCGGCAGACGTAACTGGCCCTCCGGGGACGTTAATGTCATCTCCATAATCACCGTAGAGCCGGGACGTGATGCAGAAGCTCGAAAGCCGGTCGTTCGACCGAGCCATTACTAGTCGCGCCATCAATCCCTGCGATTAGGCTAATAATTTCTCTCGCTACCCTTCCCGACGCTAGGAGGACCGCCTCCCCCGTTCCCTCCCCCCTGCTAACCACCAAAAGGAGGCTTGCGCGAATTACAACGCGTCCCTGTTCGATCCTTTATCCTTGTTTAGGTTAGGTTCGTCGAATTATCCGCGTGTTAACGACACACGATTTCAACACGATTTTCTTCTGACGTGAATCTCATGTTTCGAAACTGTCCTTTTTTGAAACAAGTTTCATACCAATCTGTGACACGGATTTTGGCTCAAAAATCAGTTCAATTTATCAAGTAATTTACATGTGGATTAGATGGTCTCGAGATTTCACAAATTTCTTTTGTCAAGCAAACTTAACTTTATTACGAAATTTTAGAGCAAATTAAATTACAATTTTTACCATTTTAACTATAATTATAGAAAATCTATTATTAACATTGGAAATATCAGTATCCATTGTTCAACCATTGTATCCTATTTTCAATTATATTTTAATGAATCGAATTAATCGATTTATTAATTTATACAAACACATTGATATTTTATATAATGGAGCAAAATTTTCCATTTCTAAGTTGAGGCCATAGCTAATCATTTATTTTGATAATTAGTTTATGAATGATGAGCCACCCTCGTATTTCGTAGAAGACTTCCTTCCAAAAGTATCTTTCGGAAGAGAAGACGAATTTAAGAATTGTTAAGAATTTTCGATCGTCACTTCTTTTTAGCCAGTTCCGGTAATTCTTGTTCAAAGTCGCTGAGATAGTTAGCGATTCAAATCTCGGACGAGATTACTCACAGGCTACAATGAATCTCACGGTCGTTGCCTCTAAAAAAAATCAAAAACAAATCGAGCTTGTCAAATAAATCAAGCATAACCAGTCGAATTCATCACGGTCGTTTCCCACAACGAGTGGGTGGTCCTTCGTTAGGCAAATTAGCGCGATGATAATATCCGGAAGAACTCGGCAAGTTGATGCCTGAAATGAGATTAACTCTGAAGATTAACTCACGAAATCTATCATTCTCGATAACGATACTTGTCGGAAATACTCGGCTGGATATATGTAGGAATTTATTTGTTTCGAAAGTTCGATCGATTCTCGAAGAATCCCGTTCGCAAAACGATTTTTCCCCGTGATAACGTAGGAAACGAGAGCTCTAATTAAAGCGGAGGGACAAACGCGTTGACTAATAGCGCGGTTGGCGTTCGCGAGCGTCGTTAACTCGTCCAGCGGCGAGGAAATTCCACGATGTATTCGCCGTGCCCCGGGACGCAATTCCTCATTAAAGATAATACCTCGAGCGACCGACAATTGCGCCTCGCGCGAGGACGTAAGAACGGATTGTGAGACTGGCATTCCTCTTAATTAGGATCGCTGCTTGCGAACTGTCCTCGCCGACTGGTTTGTTAAACAATCGTACTCCCCCTCCCCTCTTGTAAACGTGTCGCTCAAGGCTGTACGCGATCGTTTCGCACGCTGTTTCTTGGTTTCTAGCTTCCACTTCTATCTGTTCCACTGTAGAATATCGATTATAGCGAGAGGACACAGCGCAAACCATGTAATTTGATGTAGGATCCATTTAAGTGGAACCTAACCTAAATATCTTTTCGAATTGTGAGAAACAATATTGGCATCGAAAGGATAAGAATATTTCTTTCAACGACTTTTCGAGGTCACTGATTTGGTTTCTCTTCATGTAACTATATATATATATTTCTTTTTTTTTCTTTCATTATGTCGCAATCTTGGAAATTTAGTATAATATTTATAATCTTTTACGTACAAATTTATCTCTATCGACTGATTCGATAGTCGAATAATAAATGTAAATTAATGATAATCTCTTCCATTAACTTGGAACCCTAATCAGTGTTTCCGAAATTTATCAGTAATTTTCGAAGATGCGAGGAACTCTGTTAATAAAAATTGTTCGATACCAAAGGAATGACCATGTAATCGTGGCATTTTTAGGGTGTAAAATAACATAGAATGGGCCAAAAGTTTCTTCCCACCTATTTTTTTTTCTTTTTTTTAAATAATAATTTAAATAATAATTTAAATAATAATAAAGCATAAAAATACAGGAAGAAACTAATTTCATTAATTTCGAATTAAATTCAATTTCAGACGTGATTTTTTTCATTCACGATTCTTCAAAAATTAATAAAAATTACGGATTTACTCTACTAGCAAGTGATTTTTAGATCACCCTGTATATCTTCTAAAATAAATAGCTTCTCGACAGAGTCTTGTTTTACAGAGAATACATTGTTCCATTTTAAAAGGTGGAGATGAATCTCGCTTGCCTGCAGCTGCAAAACAAACTATTTGATCTTCTTAATGATCCTCTGAATTTTAGATCAAACATAAAAAAAGAAAAACGCGTTCTCTTTCATGCAAACAATATTGTTTCTCTTACATTTACAGTCTCACCATTGCAGTCACTTGTCATATTTANTCACGATTCTTCAAAAATTAATAAAAATTACGGATTTACTCTAGTAGCAAGTGATTTTTAGATCACCCTGTATATCTTCTAAAATAAATAGCTTCTCGACAGTCTTGTTTTACAGAGAATACATTGTTCCATTTTAAAAGGTGGAGATGAATCTCGCTTGCCTGCAGCAAAACAAACTATCTTGATCTTCTTAATGATCCTCTGAATTTTAGATCAAACATAAAAAAAGAAAAACGCGTTCTCTTTCATGCAAACAATATTGTTTCTCTTACATTTACAGTCTCACCATTGCAGTCACTTGTCATATTTATCGTTCATTCTCTTTCCTTCTCGCTTTCTCTCGTTAAATAAATAAATAAATAAATAAGTTACTGTCACATTACGACAACCCGTCTATTTCAAATAGTTTTTTATTAACCAAGATCTTCTCACATCTTCAAAAACAGCGATGGTGATCAAGTTATTCTCCTCTGGCGGAATAAAACTTCTGTGGCGTTTCGTTGGAGAATTTCTGTAAGTCTCTCTTTCTCTCTCTCGGTGAAATTCTCTCGTAAGAGGATTTGTTTATTGATTTATCGTGTCGCAGAAGCGCTCGAAGGAAATGGCCAGAGCCTCGTTTCGAAACAACTCTCTCTCTCTCTCTCTTTCTCTCTCTCTGTGCCGGAAACGTGTCCACGTCCTTCGATTCTCGTATCCATCCACTTTGCAGCCCTCGACGAGCGTCGACCGAGATTGGATGGCTATCGTTGCCATTTGCAAGGTCGAATTGTCCCGGTCATTTGGAAAGTCGAATGGTACTCGTACGTGGATTCGGATCGACGTGGATACCCGGTGACGGTATTTCTGCATATTTCAGCGCCGAGAGAGACATCTGGATTTCCGTGCGGGGATCTTTTGAATTATCAACTGTAGCGTGACTCTCGCGTGACGCAAACTGCAACTTCCCTGCCTCTGCCGATCGCTGCGAAATAATGCTGCCACTTTCCTGCTTCGGACTTCCTCTCGGAAGTTCTCCGTTTACTTATTTACTTTTCTCACCTTTGCCCATTCTTGACTTTTTTATTCATCGTATGAGACGAGACATATACGTGAACAACACGAGCCTTCGGGGGAAACGGTTGCAAACAATTTCCCCGCCGTTTCTCTTTCGCCGATCTTATCCACCGTTGTGAGAACCGTGTGTCGCGTGAATATTATATGCAAAGTTGCGAGTATTCTTACAGGAGAAATAGATGGCCGCTCTTTGTTTTTTTAATTATTCCTCGTACCAATTGCTCCGAATTTCTTCCTGCACGGAGGACAAGAACGAAGCAACTATCGATGCGATTCTCGCAGAAAAGAATCAAACTTGGAACTGTTCTACCTATGATCTAATCTTAAGATGTATGAAGACTTGAAAAACAAGATTTTTAAGGGAGTTACAGGGGTAGCCAAACTTTTGGCAATTTTTTTCTCAAGTGAGCGCCATTAAATTATTTCAACAACAAAGACGTACAGTGTTTATAAATGGTGTAAACATAAAAAAAGGATATTAGACATTAGAATTATTCATGCTCGGGTTTATTTAACTCTGTTGCAGCGAGAATCATCGACACTTCCAAACAGGCATATTTATTTTTGTGCAAATTCTCTGAGGTTTAGGTTAGGTTTGGAAAAGCTTCAGGATGTTCCAAAAAATTTATCAAGTCGACATCACTTGGAACAGAATTTTATTTTAAAATGCCAAGGGAAACTAATCGTGGCAATTGTATGGACTGAAATTTTGAAAATAGTTGAGTTAATTTCAATAGTATCCTTTTTTTATTTGTCATCAAAGCTTGCTCTATGCGCCACCAGAAATCATGAAACGCGTCGCCTCTGTTATAGAGAGTAGAAAATAGTTGGATTGTTCCACTTGATATTTAGTTAATACAATATAAAGAAAAACGACACTTAATATTCTTTAGATTTACTCTACGTTGCAATCGTAGGTAACACGTTCCGTGCCAAGCCATTTTTGCCTTTTGTCGTTCAGGCCATTTGATATTTTGAAAAGGTTGATATATTATCACACAATCTTTCATTATATCATCAATCGATAAGTAGTTCTCTTGTTTAGAAATATGGTGGTACACGTGGCCTGAAGATCGAGTTTAACGTGTACCACCGGTGTACACATGGCACGGAACGTGTTAAAGATGATGTTGCAAGGTCTGCTTGATAGAAAAGAGTTCTTTTCCTTTTAACAGTATTTTTTATAATTTTGTCTATGGTAAATCGAAGAGAAGGATGGCTACTGGAATTTCCCCTATGAATAAATATTCGTTCGCATTTTCGGAGGACTATTACTGACTCAGTGTTAGCAGTGAGCTAATATTGTCAGGCCTGGTCGGTCATATCCAACAATATCTCTTTGTTCAGTTTCTCTTTAACTTCAATCTCGCTGAAACATTAATAAACTTTATATTACAAACCACGCTCGGCTCGAAACAAGAATTATTATTCTCGAAATTATTCGACGAGTCCGCTCGTGATTAATCTTAGCATCCTGCCCTTAAATGTCCATCCTTCTTTTGGGTATTTCTGAAGAAAAAAAAAACATTTCGAGCTTTTTTTTCTCATCGTGGCACAAAGGAATCGAAAGAACAAACGAATGTAGGTCGATAGAGACTCGAAATGCATATACCTTTTTCCGAGGTATCGATCGGCCTCGAGGTTTCTCAACCTGCTTCCCGGAGGGAAAACGTTCTTCCGGCCGGCTTGGCTTTCAAACCAGAACGTTGATTGCTTTCTGCGAATCGTGCGTCGCGATCTCGGACCGCGGACAAACGCAACTGACCGCGTGGATCGTTTCGAACCGGCTCATTAGCGGATGCCAGCCGGTTTTTGAATCGGCGACGTTTTGCCTCCACTTTTCCCTCGACACGTTCCTTCCTAAGTCATGTGTAGACAGCGCAACGACTAATGGAAAAATAAATAAGTCGAAGAAAGAAGATCGTACAACGATCTGTATTCTCGAAAATTGTAAAATCCTTCTTGAAAATTGAGATTCTTCTCTTTACAACGAGCCCTTAAAATTCTCTACGTTTCTTTCTTTTTTTTTTTTTATTCTCTAATATTCAACGTTCAATAAAATAACGGTCAGAAGATCGTAGAAGATCGTTTCGAATTTTCGAAACGATGCTGGAGATCTAGTTACGAAAAATATTTTTCGTGATATAATATCATCTTCGAAAAGAACTCACGATTGTCTTCACGCTTTGAAACAAGACCATAAGTGGATCGTTGTACAACTTTTTTTTTCTTTTTTTTTTTACGAAATTATATCAGTTGAAATTTTCGCTATATAAACAAGAGTGTATCATCTAAATTCGATAACTTTGCACTCCTCCTTCTTGTTGTGTTATTATTACCTCCGACGAGTTTCTTTCTTCCATGCAGACTTCTCTATCGGAATTTAACTTTGTTCACGATCCTCTCCGACGAAAGCTTTCCACCACTACAAGTAAACTACTTTTTTTCCACAGCTCGCAGCAGTTGTATCTCCATCACGAAGAACTGCGCGGACGTTTTAACACGTTCTGTGGCAAGCCATTTTTGCCTTTTGTTGTCGTTCATTTGATATTTTGACTAAAGGTTGATATATTATCACACAATCTTTCATTACATCATCAACCGATAAGTAGTCTTCTTGTTTAGAGTAGCTATCACATCGTGTAATATTATTAGAAATATTGTGGTACACGTGGCCTGAAGATCAAGTTTAACGTGTACCACCGGTGATGCACATGGCACGGAACGTGTTAACCCTTGACATTCAATAAAGTATCCAATGAATAATGTATTGCAACCAAGATAGCTCTCTCACAATCAGAAGCATCGAGGAATCATCCCGAGAGGGAAGAGAAAATCGTCTGGGTGACGATTTTTACCATCGACGAACAGGCGAATGCCACCTGGTGGTGGATTCGTCTGCAACCGGAAGAGAGTGGTGACAACGACAGCGACAACAACGTCGACAACGATGACAGGGGGTGGGAGGGCGAGATCTGTCGACACGTAACCAACGGCCACAACGGCCGCGATGGCCATGGCGGAATGCTAACGTCCGCATTAATACAAACTCTGTGTAATTAGTAGCAGCCTGGGTACAGAGAACGTTATTCTAATGCGCTCGCTAGTCACGTCGCTGGTATTCTCTCTCTCTCTCTCTCTCTCTTTCTTTTAACCTTCTCTCCCTCGCATCGTTTACTTTCGACACCCTCGTCAGTGTGTTGTTCTCCACGCCGACGCGTCACGTGGGATTCACCTGTCTCTGCTATGTAAAAATGCTTTCGATACTGGAAATTATCTTATTTATTCATTCACGATGGATCAGGATAAATACGCTGACGACGAGGGAAAATTTATACGGAAAAAACGCAGAAAATTTTATTATATTAATTGTGTAATCATATAATTGTATGTTGTATTACTGTGTATACAAAAATAGATATTCGAAGAAAAATAATTTTCAAAAATGAATATGAATCTAATTCTTTTTTTTCTTTCTTTTTATTACTAGAAAAAAAAAGGAAAAAGGAATAAATTTATTATTAGAAAAAAAAAAGAAGAAAAAAGGAAAACTCGCAACTGTTGCACCATCTTCTTTTTCTAGCATGATTAAGTTTAAATTTTTTCCATCGTTATCAGTTTAATTAGCTAAAAAATTGATTTTACTTATTTACAATTAACATCAGTATAACGTTAAATTTATTCCATTTCTAATTGGACCGACATTAATTTTGATCAATTACACGTTAATCACGTTGATGTCTGGCAAATCTTTCTCTTACGCGACAATCGGAAGAAAAGAACGTTTCTCAAACCGCACGCAGTCTCCGAGTATCCGCCTTTTTTAACAAAACATCCATTTTTAATCTGGTAAATCGAGGGGAAGAACGAGAGCAACAACTGAAAGCTGCTGGAAAAGGAGCACAAACACGCGTAATGTATCAAGAGTTGAGGTCAGTTTCGAAAGACACGGTCCCTCAAAGGACTTTCATCTCTCTGCGTTCGGGTACATCCGTGGTGCGGAGCATGTAGGAAGAAATACGGCGGATGGGGTACGAGGAGAGACAGGAGGGAAAGTTTTGATTGAAAGACGGGCGACTAGGTCACCGGAGGGACGCGTCTGACGCGGGCAGACGACTTTTGTCGACGGATATCTCGGTAAAATCGTGAGGAAACTGCATCGTCCGCGACTTACGTTTCCGTGAACGCGATAACCTTCTCCTTTTGCTTTTTCTTCCTCCTCCAGCGGCTGTCGCGCTGAGAGTTTTCTCTCCCGAGGAGAACAGAGAAAATCTGTCCCGGAGTTTCCCAGCGAGAGAAGAATCGACGAAGAAAAATCAGCGGAGGAGAGGAGAAATATTTTCCTCATCGGAGGACTCCTTCCTTCAGCCGCTGGAACAAATGAATGATACGTGTGAGAATCGTCGAACTCGAGGAAAACTGGTCCGTCTGTTTCAACAAGCGGATGCCTGCGGCTCTCTTTAGCTTTCGTACGCAGCGAAACCTTCACCTCCTTTCTCGAGATCGTCTTCGAGGATGCAATTCCTCCGGAAGGTGATTCGAATTCCTAAGAGCCCAGAAAGAGAAAGAGATCCGAAAACGATCTCGAGTCAGTTTGGAAAAGGCACGCAGCGAGGGACGAAGAAAATTCGCGCAACCAAAGGCTAAGGAAACTTCTGGTTGATTCCCGGCGAAAGCAATTTCCGGGGGAGGGGAGGGATGCATTAATACGTTGCAGATAAGATTGGCAATTCGTTGGATCTGGAAACGTCGGGCCGAGGCCGTTACCGCGCTCGGTGCGATGTCATAAAACAGAAGCGATTTTCAATAACGACCGGCGATAATATTGGCAGACAACGAGTGTCTCGGCTCTTGTTCCCCCCTCCACCTTTCCTTCTCCTTCCCCTTTCTTCTTTCTCTCCGCTTCACTCTTTTTTTCATCTTCTGCCTTTCCGCTTCCTCCGCTTTCTGCGGGCTAATTTTCAACAGTTCCTGTTCCCCAAGCCTCGCCGCCTTTTCACCGAACAACGCTGCCTTCCCTCTCCTTTCTTGAGAGAGATTTCTCAAAGAGAAATTCCGGGGCAAGACACCGAAAGGTAAATAATGTCGTATAAATGCAAATTGGCAGCCATCGAGCCTCGCGCGCTAACGAGGAAATATATAATCGTCTCTCCCTCCCTCCCCCCCCCACCGTCGTTTAATTGTTCCGCGATTCGTGCAAGTTGTCCACTCGAACTTCCTCGAAAAAGAAGACTTCCGGCTTCCTCCCGCGCGAATGACGCTTAAGGCGAGTCGTCAGTCGCGTTAATTAAGAAAGATCGATAATGGGAGGGCCGCTTCGATGGAAGAATTTAATCTCCAGCGAATTGATCAGAGTGAAAAGAGCTTGGTAATTATGCGGCGCGTAAAGCCTGCGAAACCGAGGATAAATAAAGATTTAGAGTGGGCCAGGCGAACGAAAACAAAACTCTCGCCCTCGTTACAAATTGCGCCTCATTTGGTGGACTTAGCGCCCTCCTAAGTATCGCGATCCCTCTCAAGGCTAAGGTTCTCCTCAGACGCGAACGAACAGAGAATTTCCCCTCCCCCTTTCTAACGAAATTTTCCGCCGGAAACGGATACGAAGGATCTTCAGTGTTAGCACTCGGCGAGAGTACGATTACGAAGTTGAAAAGTAGCGATATTCGCAAGAACGAGCAAGGAATTCGACTTGAAAAAGAGTGTTAGCGCAGGAGGATCGAATATTCTTACGCTCTGAATCCTTAGGTTCATATTTCCCTGTTTCCGCTTTTTTGTTTACGAAATCAGGATTTAGAAGCGTCATATACATATAGTGTTCAGTTTTAATGTTAATAAAATTGTGATTCACGAAGTTAGCTTGGTTAGGTATTTAACGCCTTGCGCTGGCAACTATGGTTCACGAACCATAACGAGTGACCAAAACTGTGCACAATAATTCGTCGCTTTCTTTTTGAACTCGTCGATATAATATTACTGGATAGAAATTATTACTAAGAAGTAATAAATTTATTTGTTTTTAAGCCTGGATTATATTCAAATATATTTGAAACTGAGAAAATATTGCAATTTTGGGACAAAAAGTTCTCTACGAGGTTAACCTCTCGCGCTGGCAATTGATTCGCGGACCATAACGAGTGACCAAACCGTATATATAATAATTCGTCGCTTTCTTTTTAAATTTGTTGGTATAATATTACTGGATAGAAATTATTACTAAGAAGTAATAAATTTATTATTTGTTTTAAGCCTGGATTATATTCAAATATATTTGAAACTGAGAAAATATTGCAATTTTGGGACAAAAAGTTCTCTACGAGGTTAACCTCTCGCGCTGGCAATTGATTCGCGGACCATAACGAGTGACCAAATCAAGTGTATATACAATTCGTCGCTTTCTTTTTGAACTCGTTGGTATGATATCACTGAATAGAAATTATTACCAAGAAGTAATGAATTTTTTATTTGTTTTAAGCCTGGATTATATTCAAATATACTTGAAACTCAGACAATATTGCAATTTTGGGACAAAAAATTCTCGACGTGCGTGACTCGTCATTCCAGCGTAAGAGGTTGATAACCAATCTCGAGTTCGCTTAAACAAGACGTTCACCACAGTTTTTTGGTGCGACGTTAAACTCAAACCCGAATAACCCATTCCTTCAATCGTTTTTGCAACATGATGCAAAGAGGTTGCTCGAGAAAACCAAGGTTTAGGTACCGGGGATGAAACTCGTTTGCAAAGGTAGCCGTGTATCGGACCGAAGATGGCCGTCTTGAAAAAAGAAAAATCGCGGATTTAATTTCCGATGTTTCGACGTTCCCCATGTCTTTTTTTTTTGGAGATCCCCGCGCCGAGGTATTGGAAAAGTTCGGAGCAGGCGAACGAGATAAAGAGTCTTCGAGACGCGACTTCGCGATATCGTAACTCTCCACTGGCGCTCGGCATTCTCAAAAGGCGAGAGACGTATCACGCTCTCCGAGGGAAATTAATTTCACTACGATAAAAGAGTCGCGATAAGTAAGAGGATTAAAAAGAAAAAAAAAAGAAACGATATAGAATAGCAGCGAGAAAGGACAAACGATAAGAATCACTTGAATCGGAGGTAGAAAAAAAAGGGAAAATTCGACTAACGACAATTCCGCCGATGAATGAGAACGCATCGAATACACGCGATACACATTTCCGGTCGAGAAACAGAGGGTGTATGTACGCGTAATATAGAAGAATCTCGAAGATAAATAGCAATTTGATAATGTACAGCGTAAAAAAACATTCCAGGCACACGAGCCAGCGGCGGAACGTACGCGAAGAGGATGGGGGAGGATGGAAAAACCGAGAGAAATGCGAACGAACCAGTAGCGGGGTGGGAAAAAACGCGTACCTTATCTGGCTGGGTACCGAGGTACGGTTACCGAGCATTGTTTCAACGCGGGGAGGAGGTGAAAGGGGCGCTGATAGCGCGAAAAGCTGGCCGTGTACGTGTACGCTTTTAACGAGCAAACTTTCCGACAAATAAATTTCGCAAATCAGCGAGCCGCTCGGGCTCGACTCCTGAGAAGAAGCACGCCGAATCTCTCTCTCTCTCTATCTCTATCTCTATCTCTCTCTGTCTCTTTCTCGAGTCTGGACCTTGCATGTATCTCGCAGCGCGGGATACTTTAATTCGCGGGGGATAAAACGAATAAACTGTTCCTCGGCGAAACATTCCGCCCTCCGACCTGCAACCGCTTCTCTCTCTTTCTCTCTCTTTTCAACGTGGAACACCGATTGGATCGGTAAAAGGATGAAAATAATTTCCACCGGCTAACTGTCCGGATAGTTGGCGGCAGCGGTGGCTGAGAAGTTCGTAACGCCGCGCACGGTTGGAGGACGTGTATACACGCTGGTAAATTGCGAATTCAACTCTTCTGGCGGGCTTCTCGTTAATTAAAGTCACGCCTACGGATAATGCGGGGATATATTTTTGCGAGCGCGGCGGGAAAATATCACCGGATCTGGTGAAAAAAAGGAAAGGAAATGAAAAACAAAGATGGAACGAGAAGGATCGCGTTCTATTTGCAGAGAGAAAAAGGGAAACTCGTTCGGAGATCAACCTAATAGCACGATTTATCCCTTCTCGCCTCGCCCTCCTCCCCTCGGGAGTGAAGTTCACTCGGCAAAATTGGCGATATCGAGTTTTAAGGGTTGCTCCATTGTTTCCAGAACGGTAAAAAGGCACGGTCTACTGCTCGTAACCTATTTCCAAATTAAGCTTGAACGAGCTGGGACAGGCGGTGGTGCTGGTTTAATTAACGAAACGCACAAAGGTAAAGCGACTCCCCCCCCTCTCTCTCTCTCTCTATGCCCGAAATCTCTGTTTCCAAGTGTGGGTTAGGTCTAGGTTAGGGTCCCCAACAGTGATCCAGCCAACTTTCTCTCCTCGATTCTTCTTCCTTTTCTTCAACCTTTCCCCTCCTCCCGCTCTATCGGCTCGAGTTAAAGTTCGACATATTTCGGTAACCGTTCCATTAATTAAAGAAACTTCCAAACAACGACTTTATTCAACCTTCGACCTCGTGTGTCTCGCATTTTCATTAATTTTAACTTGAAGAAATTCAGACGTAACGATTGCAAGCTGCAATGACCGAAACGATAGGCTGGAGGCCGCGCGTTAATTATCGCGCTTTTTAAAGGGGACGGGGCGAAATCTGTCCCTTCGTTGGCCAGGGATTTATTTGCTCGTCGTTAATTCCACGCCGGGTCGCAAGCGGCTTAAAAACTAATAAGTAACTTCCACGGGGCCCTCTCCGTCCTTCTTTCTCCTCGTCTGCTTTCTCCATCTACTCTGCTTTCAGGTCTACTTATGTTTTCGCAGAACGAATAAATCTCCGACGAAGAAGAGATACTCGTATATCTCTTTCTTCTTTTTTTTCTTTTTTTTTTTCCTTTTGAAACGAAGCGTTTCCGCGCGTCTTTGTCCGCGAGATCGTGCATGCTGCCTCAGTTTAGTTCTCTTTCTTTCGGACTTCTCTGAAAGATCAGAGAGCCTGCGAGATGCACGGAGATCGATTAACCAACAGTTGACGTTCTTTCTTTTTGCTTTCCAAGTTTTGCTCTCCTCGTTCTCGTACTCGCTTCTCGCGTAGGAACGTATCTCACGTGAACGACTAAATTTCACAAGGGAATATTCCCCGTTCAGGGGATGAAAAAAAGTCTCTCACGACGCTCGGCGACTCGGGGAAAGTCTTACCGGCTTGGCGACTCGCTCCGAACCAAGCTGTTTGCGACCAAGTTTCGCTACGGTGTCTGACAAGTTCCCTTGGAAAAGCTTGCCCCTCCCCCGCCCCTCCTCCTGGCTCACCCCACGTTGTTCTTCCACGACGACGTTTAACAACCTCTTTCTCTTCTCCGAGAAGCTTCGATCGTTATTTGTCGCCTTGTTTTCTCTCGTCCGTCGATTTTTTGAAAACAAAACAAAAAAAACAAAGTTTCCAAAGCCCTCGTCGGGCAACTTGCGAAAGAACGTGACAATTTTCGAC
This sequence comes from Lepidotrigona ventralis hoosana, assembly GCA_002806875.1. Classification (NCBI taxonomy): domain Eukaryota; kingdom Metazoa; phylum Arthropoda; class Insecta; order Hymenoptera; family Apidae; genus Lepidotrigona; species Lepidotrigona ventralis. The sequence continues at coordinate 16,252 of NIPQ01090014.1, forward strand.
GCAAGTGTGCACCGACCGTCCCCGCGGCTTCATGGCATTCCCGCCGCGAGAGATAAACAGGGCGCGTTATCCCCAAGGTTTGGCCAGCGATTTTAGAAACACCCAGTACATCACCGACATACAGACAGACACAGAGGCAAAGGGGTCGGCTAATTGCTGGGAATGTGTCTTCTCCCGGTCACAAAGCCCGCTCGCGGTCGACAAAATGGCTCGACAAAGTTAATCCTTACCCCTCCCTCGCCCCCTCCCCAGCCCCTCACGTCGTTCTCTTTTCTCTTCCATTCGCGGAAGCTCAACTTCTTCCCCCTCTCTCACCTCCCCCTCTCATGAAAGCAGCCGCTCTTTCGAAACCCGAAATCTCATAAATTCGGCCTCGAGTTCTCGATCCCCGGCTCCCAAGATTTAGCTTGAAAAAGGGAAGGGGTGACAGATCTTTCCTCGCCCTCGTTACGCCCTCGGACGCCCCTCTCCCGCTTGCCCAAGCTGGATTATCCAGCGGAATTAACTTTCATCTTGGAAAATTCTCTCTCTCTCTCTTTCTCTGGCCCTCGAAAATCCTTTCCCTACCTATCTACGAGCGACAACCGGTTTTCCCCTCGACTAATTCCGAAAAAAAATTCACCGACGCGACGAGATTCGTCGATACACGATTCTCCTCTGCTGCTCTAATCGCGCCTTGTTTCTCACCGTCTGCCTGCTCTCTCTTTTTACCTCTTTGCTATTCTATTTTCCCTTCTCTCTTTCTCTCTCTCTCTCTCTCTCCTGTTTTTCAGACAATAACGACTTAGAATCCAGTGCAGGTCAAATTTGTGACTTTAAGGCACACAAATGCAGACCTGCAAACATTATAAAATAATATAATATTAATCTGTAATATAATAGTTGTGAAACAGTGTAACACTGACGATGTAATAGTTGTAAAGTAATATAACATCACCAGCTATACAAATAAATGTATAAATGTATTTTTTTCGGTCCACGATTTCGGGGTATTCCTTGCCTCCTTACCACTTTCGTGTCGCATCCTGTCGTACCGACTCGGACTTTGTAGGCTTTGCACCGCAGCGCTACTAGCGACGAGAGTTGAAATCAACAAATGTGGACGGTGTTGCCAGATCTGTTCCCCCTGGATTATTTTTATTGAATAAAATTCTCGTTACTTCCGAGTAAAAGATTATATACTCAGAAGTGCGACATTACTAATGAGACAAATATTAAGGGCTAATATAATATAAGCTGTAAAGTAACACAATATAAAGAGAAAGAGAACAAATGGCAATGGTGGTCCGTGTCGAGGAACATGGATTTGATCATTGATCGAAACAAATCGAAAGGATACTATAGAATCCATCTGCATAGCTTCGTTTAATCAAGTTTAATCTTAAGTATAGCTACACTATATTTCTGGCGCTCGTCTAACTTCCAAATCCCACGGCGATTGAATTGAAAAATCTTCCTGGAAGGATTCCAGCGGCCAGACAAAGCGAAGTCGATACCGAGAATTGATTTACGATTTACGACCAATCCTTTAAACTACATCTTGCCTCAAATCCCGATCACAGGGGTCGTAAAAATCCCTCCTCCTTTCCCCCGGAAAATAGAAACGAAAAAAATCTCGAAAGGAGGGGGGAGGGAGGGGGTACAGACTTTATGAAACGGGGCAGAGGGAGAGAAAAAAAATGGGAGGTAGCGGTACTCGATTGGCGACGTGACGGCCGCAAAATACACACACACACACACACACATACACATCGGGGTGATGCACACACGAGAAGGGGTGGCGAATAAATCGCAAAAAGTTGGTCCTCTCTCGGTGTACCGCGAAAGAAGGGGG
>NIPQ01090015.1:0-15014 GCA_002806875.1 Lepidotrigona ventralis hoosana
TGTGTGGGGTTCGAACTCTCCCGCCAGTGCACGAACGTACGGGGCCGTCAGTGTCTCTCGCGTTCTCGCACTGGGAACAACTCCGACTCGATTGCGCCGTCGCGTCTCACCTTCGCAATTTTATCCCCCTTTCTTCCCCAGTGTCCCTGCGTGTTATCCATTGTCTGCTACGTACTATATCGATATTTAACCAAAAGAAAAAAAGAAGAAAAAGTGAGAATATCCCTTTAAGAGAGTCGAGAAAGCTTCTGATTCCGAAAGGAGACCGAACAATCCGACTAAATGAGAGTTTTGAGTGGTTAGAGCGAAAACACCTCGCGTCGTCCCTTTCTTCCCACCTTCCTTCTCCTTCTTCCCTATTTTTCCTCCCCCTTTCACTCCTTTTTATCTTCCTTTCCTTTCGTTTCCCAGACCTTTTTAAGAGCCTCAGCAATGTTCATCGGGCGATTTGACATGGAGACTGGAATCCGGAGACTGCTTCTCTGCTGGATATATGTTCTTAGTGTGGCAGGGGCGAACGGTGAGCAAGTTCACGGTGCATCTTTTTTTTNTTTTTTTTTTTTTTTTATACAAAGAAATTATCTTTCGGCTAGGATCTCGTACAGAATTATCTATTCCACGTGTTCGGTTCTAAGTTCGGAAGACACTGAATGGATTATCGATCGTGCTCCTCTCTCTGGAAACGTGACGTTAAATTAATACTAACCAACTCTAGAATTTTGTCGCAATTGCAGACAAAATTAATACTAACCAATTCTAGAATTTTGTCGCAATTGTAAACAGACAGTTATTTTACGAAAACGACGTCTTTGTCAATTTTCCTCCAGAGTATTTAGCTGGCGAATCGGCAACGTTGTTAATAGAAACTCGAGAGGAAACATGGCCCAAATTTCGACGTGGAAACGTCACGTGGACGGTAAAATATATATGTGCGTGGCTGAAGGCCGACGGACGTTCACTCGTTCATCGCGCGACGTGATGATCGGCATCGACCTCGATGCAACGATATCGCGTCTGGTAGATCTGGTAGATGGTTTCCATTAAAACGCGTGCTCGCGCAAAGACTGTTGAGAACGTTGTGCGAAGCCGTGTACAATAACCTGTAGCGATTCGCGCTCGCGATGATTAGCAGTAATTGTACTGTTTTGTTGCGATGGTTGACGGAAATGTTGCGCCAAGTGAGAACTGATTTCAACCGCGTGTGATCACGTTTATCCGACGCGTGTGTTTTCAGATGGTGCAAGAGTTGACAGAGATATGTGTTAGAGAATCATGAATTTTTCTGTTTTTTTTTTTTCTTTCTTTCTTTCTTTTCTTTTGCCTATTCGAATTCTCACGGAAAAGTAGTCCACGCGTGTTTAATTCGTGAGATTAGTCGTTTCGCAAGCGGAAAAGCGTCGGGAAAATTACGCAAGAATGTTAATCATAGCGCGTGAGAGGCTGGAAATTCGCGTGATTTACGTGCGAACAATAAACATTGCCTGATGAATCACGCGATCTCCTCGTACGTATATCTCTCATTACCCGTCAATCGTTGCCTTTAACTGACTTACGTACTTACCACTGGCTGGACAGTAAAACGGCTTTTGTCACAGCTGGACTGGCAAAAAAATTAATTTCCTCGTCGAATTGTCCGAGTCGACGATAGGAATCGCCATGTGGTGACAGATCTCTACGTACCGGTTGATTTAGCGACGGCACGTTTTTGCGCAATCAAACCGAAAGACGCATGATTCGCAATTACTCCCTCGTGGTAATTCGTTTCTTCGTGTTAATTCCTCGTCGCGAGCTTAATGGGCTACATCGTCCCCACGGCTTGATCGATCGAGTTTAATTGTGCCGACAACAAAATTGATTATACGATTTCTGTTAATACAGCCATATGGTCGATCACCGGTGAATGACGTTATTAAATTTTTTTAGATTAATCGAGACTATTAATTTGACTTTGAACAATTTGTGTGCATTCTTGTAGACTTTTGATGTGTTGAATTTTCCAAAAATGCGTGAACATCCACGGTGTGTAATAATAATCAAATTACCAAATGATTGAACGTCGCGATCTTGCACAGGCCTGGACGTTTCTATTTCTGTAGACGTGTAAATTAAGGAATTAATTTGTAATAATTCTTCACTGCTCGATACGTGTAAATTCCATTTCACTTGAAAGAACGTTTGCTGTATTTTTAGAACAGAATAAAAATCTAATAATACGTGTAGCGGACAGGTTATATAACATTTATCTTTCCAACAAGTTACGTAACCTTAATGAGAACTCGTCAACTCCATGATCTCTTAATTTCATACTTTTGTTAGATAAAAAAAAAAGAAAGAAATGAATTATTTAGATCCATAAATTTATTCATCGCAAGATGATATATAAGTGATGAATTTTAAGAGGTAAATTTGAATAACAATGCTTGTAATACCGAGACTTTTTCTCAACTCTTCAATTTATGAAGTTGAATCAATACAATAACGTGGAGTCGGATTTTTTCACTCTAACGAGCATAATCGAAACAGTCACTCAGAAATGCCTAACTCGGGGGAGATTCTTTCTGTCCCGGAAAGAAAGGGAACGCGAAGACGAAAGTGATTTTTCACGCGGAAATGGACACAACGCTGGATCACACGACACGTGCCATCGCAATTCTGTGTACTTGCTGTTTCGTTCTTTCGAAGTGTCGATTTAGAAATCGTGCGAAAGTTAATCGTTTCTCTCGTGAAAAATTGCCCGTATTAATGTTAAATATTTAAAGATTTCTTAAAGACGCCAGACGGAAAGCTGGATTTTGTATTCCATTCCCGTGTCTCTCTGTTGATTTGGATTCGCGTCACGTGGATAGCAGAATCGTAAGAAGAGAAGGTGAAACTTAATTTAACTGTAGTGAGTCACGAAAGTATATATATATATATATATATGTGTGTGTGTGTGTGTGTGTGTGTGTGTGTGTATTTGTTTATTTGTTGAGAAGAAGAATAGACAATAATAGTTTTCGACATTATTAAAGGCATTTTAAATTTTTATTCGAGTTTGTAATCCTGTGAACAAAATCCGCAAATCCATTATCGTCTTCGTACCGGCAAAACGATAAATAGTACACAGAAGCTATAAAATTACCAGTTAATTGCAGACATAAATATTTAATAAGATTCAATATTTAATAGCCTTTTTTATCGTTACATAAACGTTGAAGACAACCATTCGTACGGCCATTTGTTTGCAGTAAACAAGAAGTCTCGCAACTTCTACACACAGACATTTCTCAAATTGGTTTCAAACTTTACGAATGCAATTCAGACAATCGTATTTCATTTTTGGCATTAATTCTTGGACAACGGGTATATTTATACCCGCAGGCACAACGTTCGTTTCGTTCCGTTTCGTTTCATTTCATTTCACATAAAACGAATAAATAATTGGAAGGAAAGATACGTTCGCAAACATTATTATTACCAACTCACGTTTACTTTACAATTGTAGAATTATTCTCCTTACATGCTCGGTTAATGATCATTCTATTGATCCGAGGGTCAATAAAACTTCACGAAGTTACGTATAATATCAAACGGCTTCTCCTCTTCTGACAAGTGCTTCTTCATTTACAATTCTATTATACACATTCGTTACATAAAACACATATCGTCGATTCTCTCACTCCGTGTTTCTTTATTTGCAATTTCATTACAATCAATGTCTCTGGTTTTATGGTTACACCTATCTCGATTCTCATTAGTCTTCATTTCCAGCCGATCTCATACCGTTTCCGGTTAGGTCAACTGTTGGCTTTCTCGCGAGAGAGAGAGAGAGAGAGAGAGAGAACGAATACGACATACCGATACACGCAGAATCCACGGCCGATTATTATTTTATGTTCCACCGGGAACCTCTCGCTACTTTATTTTAATCGGGCAGCTCGATTTAGTTGCGCGATTGAACACGCTTTTTGCGTTACGCTCCATCTCCGCTTTTTCATTTCCTCCTATCGACCTCACGGGAGAGGATATCGAATCGACGCGCTTCCAAGCGATTTTTACAATGTGTACATCGATCTCGAGTTTTTCCTTCTTTTTTCTTTCTCTCCCTGGTTCTTATTTTGAACGACGATGCCGCTTGTAGTAATACTTGCTCAGTTTTATCCGAGGCTGTTCTCTGTCGCTTCTTGCGAGAGGAATTCACCGGGCAAATTCTACCGCTGCCAATCTGGATGGAGGGCAAAAAGCTACTGCTACGTGCATCGGTGTTCTCTGCAACCTCAAACGCGACCTAGTGAAAGTATTTGAACGTTTAACGCGGGAATATTTCGTAAATACACTGGATTTCCAAGCGTGCGAAAAGGGAAGAACTGTCCGAAGATATACGTACCTTGGCACCGTGCAAAAGTTCCACAAAGTTCCCCATTCGAGGGAATTGCGCGAGAACACATTTCGTTAAAATTTACGAGATTTTCAAAAGTTTCAACTTCTGGCTATTTAACACCGAAATTGTTGCAAAGTTCCGAAATTTACGAATTCATTGATTTACAACTATCAATATTTACAGAATACTTGCGGGAATAAAGAAAACGTTTACGTTGGTAAAGCTCGCGGGAAAGCGAGCCAAGTTCATTTATAAACCCGCGAATTCAAACGTACTATAATACGCTGTCGTATTTGGAAGACAAGTTCTCGCGAAGAATGACTCGTGGCAGGTTTGTCATCCGTTCGCATTTAATTGCACGGCAGAGCCTCGCGATCGAGCCTTGTATGTAAAAGAAGTATTCGCGGAAAAGTGAGTCGGGTGGGTGTTGCCAGTGTCGTGTCTGTTGTCCAACGAATCCTCGGACTAATTCTCTGGTATATCCGGTCTGTCGAACGAAAAATCCGCCGACGTCGGTCGCGTAACATCAACAGAAAACTGCTTTTCTTTCGAGAGAGAGAGAGAGAGAGAGAGAGAGAGAGAAAGAAAGGATTCGGTGAAAGAATTATTAGGGAGAGAGAGTGGAGAGAAAAAAGAAGCGAGGGAGGAGGAGAGGATAACGCGGCGACCCTGGAGAAAGAGGACGCGGAGAATGCAAGAGGGTCTACGCTGGAATGAGAATCGAAGGTGGGAGTGAGAGTGGGAGTGAGGAATCGGCTGGGAGAGGCCATAGGAAAACCGGTTGCCAATCTGCACGGACGTTGGACATCGGCGAACAGCGGCGGAGGAAAGGCTGAAAAAAAGGATAAAAAGGCACTCCGGTTTTCAGCAAACCGATCCACCGATCGATTTTTGTGACGGCGACCACCGTGGACGAAAGTGGAAAATAAATAGGAAAAGCAGTTGCACGATGAGGAAGGAGAGAAGAAGGGAACCGAACGAGGGGAAAAGCACAGAGAGGATTCGAACTGTTAGAATGCAGGCTGTCGTCGATCCAGTTTGAAATCGAAACGATCCTCAAGGATTCCAGGTCGGAAACTGGATACTTGATCTCGTTAGAAGGTCTCTAGACGCCGATCGATCGATCATTCCATACTTCCTTGCAGGAATCGAGATTATTGTAGAATCTAATTCGAGGACAAAGATTTGTCTTACCTCTTAAATATTATAACGAGATGAGAATCGTCACATTGTTGCGTTTTGATGCATCTTCGCACCTAAAATTCTCTACGAATGCACAAAAATCTACACGATCTGTCGATCAGTGTTGGGACGATCGAGGAACCGAAGGATCATAGTTGCTTCAAAGTGGAATTTGGAATGAAGCTATTACACGATCGTGTTTTATCTCGATTACGTCGTCTAGCCGTGGTTGATCTAGCGGATCTACTTTTTCAAGGACGATCCGCCGAGACGTGCGATCGACGGGAAACTTTTTCCACTTTTTCCGCACGGTCTGGCGCAACTAGGTCTTGGCTCTGGCCGATCGTCGAACGACGCGTTCGATTTTTACCATTAAAGTACAGCACGATGTGTGACGAAAAATTTGCACAGTTAGCGCGAAGATTCGCGATCTTTGACACGGAATTCTTTATGAACGACGATCCGTTAAGGATAATAAAAGAATTGTGCCACGTTCGTTGGCGATATATCCTTGTAAACGTTATTCAACGTGGTTGGAAGTTTTCAACTTTCTTAATACATTCGAGATCGACGGATTGTTGCAAAGTTGAAGATATCTTTTTAGTTACAGCAAAGGATTAATAGCAATTCAACTCTCGTTTTTCCGACCGTAACTTGTATTTTTGTAACTTCAATGTTATACGAGATATCGTGGAGGGTTGAAGCTTGATCCTACATGTTCAGACGAAGAGAATTCTCCTCTTCTCATGCGTGTTTTTCACGAGTTCCTCTGGCAAAAACGTACCGGATCGACGCTATACGATAATAAAAAAGTATTATCAAGTTTCGTCGAACGAAAAAGCAATTTCGACTCGATCGTTGCCTGGAATTAACTCTATCTAATCTTAGAGGAGGAATGCTGCAGGAGGCGAAGAATCGACAGGGTGGTAACGAGGAAGGCAAACGATCCTCTCGAGGAGAAGCTTTTCTTTCTTTTTTTTCTTTTTTGCCGCAGGTTAAATTTACTCGCCGCGTCCAGTGAATTTACGATCTTCATTTAATTATATTTCAAGATGTATCGACAGGATCCTCTCTCGTTTAAACGATCGAGTGACGGGGAGGATCTTTAACCCGGAGCGCGTCGATAGCATTGGTGACCTCTTCCCCTGGCGCGGATTTCTGCGTCTCCGTAGTTCACGCGGCTGTTTCGCCAGCCAAATATGGCGGATACCGGTCGAACCACTCGCGATGCACGCGTGTCGTGTCACCGTGGGCTGCGTGGGCATGCGTGTGTGCGTATATATGTGTGTATGCGTGTGTGGAGACGAAGGACAGACAGGGGCACCCACGGGCGAATTCCTTCCGTTCGATCGTCCTCTCGATGCCGTATAAGCTTCGCGAAGGTGAAACGAGCTGTAAAAATTGCGCTCGTCTCCGTTTTAGGCAGCTAGTGTCTTCTTGCCAGCTCGAACAACAGCCTTACTTTCCTTCCGTTCGATCGTCCTCTCGATGCCGTATAAGCTTCGCGAAGGTGAAACGAGCTGTAAAAATTGCGCTCGTCTCCGTTTTAGGCAGCTAGTGTCTTCTTGCCAGCTCGAACAACAGCCTTACACGACGATCGACACGCAAAGATTGCTCTTCGTCTCTCTTCTTTTGGCCGACACGCCTACTTCCCTCTGAAATCATTCCCTTCTTTAGACGAGATTTTCGAGAAATTGTATTTGTCATTCTATGTATTGAAGTCGCGTATTCGGTATTCAGCGTTGCTTACACAGGATTGAAGAAACTTATTCTGTAAAGAATTAAATTCTTGAGGGAAATGTTCGTTCTATTGGTCGTNACGTTGTTGATCCGTGTCAACGTTATCGATTCATCTTCGAAACGATGCAAGAACCGATGCAATTCGGTCCTTCGTTTGCAAACGGAGCTACACGATGCGTGAAACTTCCTCGGCTGCGACTTGGAGAAGGTACGGGATGTTCTTTAACGGTGTGTTGGCCCCGCGACGATGATACTTCACCGTGAATTATTGCTCGTTGCTGGAAGTACGTATCTCGAGTCTCGCAGGGAATTGCGCTTGTTGCTCCATGATCAACGCTCCGATTACACGATGTTGCAGATGATCGTAGATTCAAATTTCGACCAAAAATTTAATTGTCTCAATTCGTTGCAGAATTCGGTGCCTTCGAGCAGTCAAACAGAGACAGATTTTCTTCTTCATTTTTGTTGTGTAAATTATGACAGCTAACAGTATTGTTCTAGCTACGCTTCAACTAATCCGCGAAACGATGGTTCTTTGCAATCGAACGGGGAGATCTTAATTATCGATCAAGTCGAGTCAAAGAATTAGCTTAATCAAGCAGAATTATCGATGCAAACTTAACGATCGCTAGATATCGTATCGATACCGTGCGTTCTCGCATTAACCGCGCATCATGGGAACAGTTTGCGTTTGCTTTTTCCGCGCGGGCATTTATCGTTGGAGATTTAATTATCCAGCGAGGGAATGAACTGCTCCGCCGGTCGTTTCGTTTTTCGCAACTAGAATGGAACGTTCCTGCATCGCGATAATGTAAACCGGTGGTTTCGGTGTATCGCACGGACATTACTCGCGGAACAGTGAAAGTATCTATCGTCGAGTTCCGCGAACAAACAGGGTCCAAGCCGAGAGGGAAGTACATCAGCAGCGCGGGTTTCTCGAGCGCGCGGTGTCGGGCTGCTCACTTTTCAAGGTCGGGACGTTTACGACTTTATGGGGCAATTACGGTGGTATACTGCAAGTTAGTTTGCGGCTACGTCGTACTTTTCCTCTTCTTTTTCATCGCGCTCGCCGCCCGACGGGATTCCTTCCTTCCCGACCTGCTCCTCCATTTTTCCGAAACGCATCCAATCCATATGATACCGCGATATACCACGATGTGGTGTACATGAAAATACATGTAAAGATTCTGCCGTAAAAACCACTTTAAGTTCTCTTGAAAAATGGCAAAAAAGTTCCTTAATCATTTAACGTTGCGGACGCGTGCGTGCTAACAGCGACTTTACGGTTCTGGATTTCCTTCCTTCGCGACGTATTTTTCCATTTTTCCGAAACGCACCTAATCTGTATGATACCGCGATATACCACAATGTGGTGTACAGGATACATGAAAATACATGTAAAGAACCTGCCGCAAAAACTACCTTAACCTTGAATTTCAAGTTCAAAATTTTTCCTTTTTTTTTGCATTGTACTGTAAACTAGGTCGCAACCTTATAGTTCTTTTGAAAAATGGCAAAAAAGTTCCTTAATTATTTAACGTTGCGGACGCGTGCGTGCTAACAGCGACTTTACGGTTCTGGATTTCCTTCCTTCGCTCCTCCACTTTTCCGAAACGCATCTAATCCATATGATACCGCGATATACCACGATGTGGTGTACAGGATACATGAAAATTCATGTAAAAAACCTGCCGCAAAAACCACCTTAACCTTGAATTTCAAGTTCAAAATTTTTCCTTTTTTTTTGCATTGTACTGTAAACTAGGTCGCAACCTGATAGTTCTTTTAAAAAATGGCAAAAAAGTTCCTTAATCATTTAACATTGCGGGCGCTTGCGTGCTAACAGCGACTTTACGGTTCTGGATTAGGTTTCACTAACATTTGATTCATCATAGTTGCAGCATCGGTGCGAGTCTATAGATAATCAAATAATAAAATTCGAAATATATTTACGCGTCCAGAACCATAATAAAGTCGCTGTTAGGACGCACGTGTCTGTATTATTCTTTCTTGCCATTTTTCAAGATAACTAGTGAGTTGCAACCTGTGGTTCGTACAATGCAAAGAAAAAAGGAAAAAAAAAAATTTGACATTGAAATTCAAAGTGAAGATGAATTTTGGTGGGCAGGTCCCCTTCACATGTATTCCCATCAAATCGAAGATGTAGAATTCGATACATTGATGATACATTAACGTCTATTAATTATTATCATTTCACTTTCGCGTATCGAGCATACTTCCGTCGGATTATTGAAATCGCACGAATTCGACACGCGCTATAAAACAAAACGCGACTGACATTCCTTCGGGATGTTTTTGCTTTCAGTTCAGAGCAAAGTGAGATGCTCGGAGCAGTGGATGGAGGTTGACATCGTGAGGAGCAGCCCGCAGGCGAGGATATATCTGCAACAGATGAAGGACTTTCCAGGTAAAAGATCGATTTGATTTCGCGTTTCTGCGTTGCCGGCGCGCATAGCCGCCAGTGGGAATAGAGAAGAAGTGGCAAGCCGAGCGTATTTTACACTCTGAAAACTGATCTTGGTTTCCGCAGACGAAGCTTGCAAACCACGGCTTAGCAACGGCGTCGCCACGTTCCGATTACCGCTGTTAGAGCAAGACATGTTGCGATGCGGTATCACGAGGGTCGTTAACAAAGTCACGGTAAGGCATAATTACGAGCCTCTGATGGCTGATAGAGGGCACGTCACTCGCGAATAATTAAAACGACTGAATAATTCACTGAAAGTGGTCACAGTGACGCTGCATGATTTACGGATCGTTCGATCGGCCTCGTTTCTTTCACTCTGATCGTTTTTACTCGAAATTGAACTGCCGTCAGTCAGATAGTGCCAGTAACGGTAAATTTGATCACAAAACAAGTGAAACCTTAGATAAATTAGAAATTGCCCGATTTCCCTCATTTCTCGGTTTGCTAATTATTTTTACTGTCAGCAAAATTGCTCGCCAAGAGTGAACGAAGTCGATCGAAGTGAAAGAGGGAAATCGATCAATCTTCGTTTCGAAACGAAAGGCGTTTACGTTTTAGTTCCCCAAGTCAAAATTTTCTCTCCAAGCCCATGTGTAGAGCAAAAAGAGGGTTGGATCGAGGCTGAAGTAAAATGGATCGCGATGAACGATCGAACGACGAACAGATCGGACGATTTGTGGCTGAGAGTTAGCGATAAGTTGTTAGGACTCGTTTCATTGTTTCGATCAGAGATCCCTGGGATTCGAGCGAAATTACAGACGCATAATGATATACAGGGTCAGAAGGTGTACTTTCATCGGATAATAGTGGAGGAGCCCGCGGATTCCAGCAAGCATACGTTCACTGTAAAGTGTGTTATCACCGAAGTCGTTGTGAAACCTGGAATCTCGATCCAAGCCAATCACACCGCGGTACGACGGAGCGTTCTTCCAGCAGGTTTCCAGGAACCGGAGTGAGTTCATCTTTCACCTTAATATTCAGTTTCTCTCTTCTGTTACTTATATTATTCATGTTGATCTGCGTTTGAATTTATTCAATTACTATTTACTTCGCTGGCTAATTCACATATTATTATTCATTCCAATTCGTTCGAACGAATGATTAAATTTACTTGAATAAAATCATCAATATAATAGAAATTACAATAGAGTTAATAATATTTCGACGTAGCAATATCGAAAGTAACAAACGTAAAATATCTGCATGGACTCGAGATTTTTGCTAGCCTTCGCTCGCTGTTCACGGGTTAAGCGATCACGAACGCGTGTAATTACGTATTCTCATCAAGGACAACCTCGTCTAATACACAGCAAGCAACCGCAAGAAATATCGCATGAAATTATCTCGCGAAACTTTCATCCATCTGTGACTTGCTGTTGTACGAATCACTTCACTCTTCGATAATTTAAACGGCTGAGACTTTTCCGGATTACGGGCAGCAGTGAAACAAGATCGTACTTACAATTAGTCAGAGAAGATTAATTTTCGTTCGTGGATCTCGTGGCAAGCAATTAATCACATTCGTACAGACAGGTAGCGAAACTGTTTAATCGAAGGAGCATGTTGATTCTTGATTCATTATAGACACTGAATAAGAGGAAATTTATGGATTTATAGTATACTCTTGCCGAGAATACTTCAGTTATTTTTTTGAAAAATTATCAATTTCTAATTTTCCACAAAGATTGAAAAAAAAATCCGTGTCCGATCTTTCAAATAATAACGTATTCTAGAAATGGACTAGAAGTTTATCTTTCTTCTCGTATTGAGAATAAAGAGAAGACTCTGTTTTTATAATTTATAAATATTATATCTTTTAATTCTACGATTAAACGAAGGAGAAAAATTAGACTAGATTAAAAGAAATTCTGACTCTAATTTGATGTACAATTCGAGTTTCATAGATATGAATTTGCTCGTCGGTGATTTTATTATCAATGTGTTTGGAAGGAATTGGTAAATAGAGGAATGTTGAAGTGGATAGAGGAAATTCAAGCCCGTCGCTTTCTAATGCAAATGAGTGCCAACTAAATGGCGACGAACGTTTTTCCGCGAGTCGTGGTCACCACAGGTTGATTCATGATTCTACGTTCCACTTATCCATCGCCATGGATACTATGCCAAAGCAGGCGCTGGAAAACCTGAAATGTAATTTTAGCCTTGTGTACATCATGTCGCACAGAGTCTATTCTTCCTTTGCCTGGTTACTCGATAAAACCACCTTCTCCAGCCATTCGTATTCTCCGCGTATTCCTGGTAAAACGTTTCAACTAGAGGATCTTTTTGTTTGCCCGGAACATGTAAATGTCGCTGAAGAGGCACTAACGACCCCTTCGAAGCAGTTCTCCACGTTCCGTATCTAAACGTTAAACGACCTGTTGAAACCTCATTCGAGTAAACCTTACGTTCGTCGATGTTTTCATCCCATTTTTTCTGCTCTTCTAAAAAACTGTTGTCAAATTATACAATAATTATACAATATATTTCGTGTAATTTTGAAATCGTGAAATCAGGTAATTGAAAGGAAAGAAGAATAATCGAAAGAAAGAGGGAACGACTGGTATTAATTCACAATAAAAACCCCGTACTTTTATTCCCTAGCTTACCTAAAATTCTTCATTTCCAATTTATTTTATATTCTCGTCTGTCTAGAGAACAGGCAAATACTACCTGTACTAAATGAGACACGAACATAATTTTGTTCTTCGTAATTGTTATGACTTCGCTTGTACCACAAGTTAAGAACAACGATGTAATAAACAGCTATCGGCATACCAACTGGTCGTGGTTAAACCAGCAATATAATATTAGCAAGCAACAGACCAAACGCTTGTCGCAGGTTTTTCTCATTTCTCGTCGACGAAGGTTACTTCGCCAAGCGACATTCTTCCCCAGTATACCCTCGAAGAATCCTCACACAGCTGGTTAGCTATGTGCTTGCCTTCTCATTTTTTTTTCTCTCGTTCCTTTCCCTCGGCGCTAATTTATTAGCAACTAATCGATCGTCCACTTAGACGTGGATGGTCGATGTCGCCTCTCAAACCAGGAAGCCGTAAAATCTTTATTGTTGAATTATCACGTGGAATCTCGCGTGGCACCGAACCTCGTCGGGGTCGTCGAGGCTGCACGCACCACGCGAAAGATTCTTTCTCGATCTTGATAACTGTTCCTGCTTCCACGAAGTCGATAGAATTGCGTGCCTTGCGCGATCGGTTGCGTCCATCGCGATTGAGGGATCACCACCGCCGCGTCGTCGAGGGATGATCGGACAATTGAAAATTCCGATCCAGTTATCCATTAGATCCGCGCGAGATAACAGATGCGAACAAACGAGAAAAACTATTCGTCGACTCGAACGTCGTGACATCGTCTCTAGGGTTTTTTTCTCCCCTGGGCTTCGTCATTGTCCCCTGTTTTTGGTACCGTTTTCGTAGTTCGATTATCGAACGGCGTAAGCGCACGTTCGAAGGAAACAGCGAAACGATGACTCGGCAGAAGCGTAAAACGCGATTCAGGTCGACGATGTTGTGATTCGATGACTGTCAAGTGTGACCGAGGTCGCGGAGGCAGCGGCGGCTTCCGTGTCGAGAACAGAATTAATATTGCTTCGGCTGGCCACTGTGAATCACACAGATCATCGTAATCTCGAGATTCGACTGCAAGCTGCAAGCCTGATGTTGTTTGCTCGTATTTTTTTGCCCGGAAATTACATTCAAATGCATCTTCATTCTCGATGCTTCTTCGATAATTCGCCATTTGCCAGATGGCAGCGTGTTATTCCATTCCAACCGGAAACAAAGTTATTTCTCTCTTTCCGTAGATGGAATTTTAATGCGCCATCTTTTGTTCTCTCCGGCAGCGTGATCGACATCAGGGGAGAGATCTCCGAGTCGGCGCCGGTACCGATACTGGGAGTCGGCGTCAGGCAAGGTGGCAATCTCGTCACCGGAGAGTTGAATGTCAGTCCGGGGACGCCTTTACAGATGGAGATTTTCCTGGACAATGGCTCGGCGCCTGTTTATGGACTCTTGGTTACATATATGTTGGTCACGGACACCAAGTCGCAAGAGGAAACCATTATCATTAATGGGTAAGAGCTCAACTTTCATTTGACTTGGAAATTTTTAGTAAATAAATTTTTAGAAAATGTTTGTAAAATGGTAAAATTTAATTAAAAATAATTACAGTTACGTTTCTCTGTATGCAGGATCTTTTACACGATGGTGGTTTTCCTAGAAAAATATGCACAATTCGTTTTGTTCACAGCTGTTCCGTGGATCCGTACTTATTCGAAAATTTCAACACAGTAGACGGCGACTTTCTGACAGCGAAATTCCGGGCTTTCAAGTTCCCAGAAAGCACTTACGTTCAGTTTCGCGGCACTGTTAACGTCTGTCTGGACAAGTGCCAAGGGGTAAATTAATATCTTCGTGCATCGTCAAGCACGGAGCTTATTCAAATCGTCATGTCAATATCTAATTTCGTCACTTTGTTGTGTCAGTGTGCAACGTAACCGATATTTCAGATCGAGTGCAGCAACGGCCAAATTGGATTCGGGAGGAAGAGAAGAGCCATCGACGTCTCAAATACTGACAACAACAAGCTTTTCGAAGTGACTATGTCCGCTCTTATTAAAGTGGACTTTGAAGAAGACGCGGTGGTCGATAAAGGTAAATTAGATCTGATGGGTTTTTACGCGGATTCATCCTTTTGTGAATATAATGAGAAAAACGTCACAACGTAGGTACTTTAGACGTAGATATTTTAGATATTTTATATATTTCTACGTACTATTGCATTTCACGCCAGTTTCACTTCCATTTAATAATAAACTTTTATATTTAACAGCTCTGTCCGAGTTGTACATCAGAAGAGGGAAGAACAGGACAAAAGCTAGGGCTGTGATCGCGGAGGAAGTTAGAGAGCAAGCAGCTCCGACGACGATCAGGACAGAGGAGAGAGCTTTCATAGCGCAAGAAGTTAAAGAACAGTTCAAGTACAAAGTTACCGAAACGGAGATCAACGGCTCCACGTGTAGAACGTCAGTTTTACCTTCCGTCCTTGTCCTCCTTTGTCTTTGCAAATTTTTGTAAGACTCGAAGAGGACGATCCTGCAGACCGATGAACGACATTGCTGAGTGTAAATAGAAAAAAAAGCAGCTTGAGAACCGGCAAGATTCGAGTATATATTGTGGAAAGGAATGGATCGAGGGTCCAGCCGGAGACTTCAGTATAATTCTTTCC
>NIPQ01090016.1:0-11661 GCA_002806875.1 Lepidotrigona ventralis hoosana
AAACCTAAAAAAAAAAAAAAAAAAAGAAGAAAATTTGGGAAAGGTAAGAAAGAACTTTAGTCGCGAGTTTGCGGAGGATTCGTTGCGAGAACAGAAAACGCGTCGTTCAAATTGAACACCAAGCGTGTCCGAAACGTACGAAAGATCACGCAGCAAACGTGACTGCAATTAATCGCTTGTCGAAAGAGGATCGTTCTTATTGCACCTGGCATGAATTTCTTTATGAATCGATCGTTCCATTCTCTCTTATCTCCACACGCAACGCACATTCTTTCACGCACACACGTACACACGCATATACTTTCCATTTCTGTTCACCCCAGTTTTACCTATAGACGTTTCTTGTTCTTGTTGCTGTTGTTGTGTATCACCATGTGTTTCCTTTGTTCCGACTTTGTAACGCACACTTGTATATACGTACTATGACTGTTGTTGCTCTTGTTGAAAATCTATCTCTGTATCTCTGTGTTGGTAGCACCAAATTGTTCCGCTTTTTCGATCTCTCACTCTCTTATGGTCGTATACTTGTCTACTCTCTGTCACTGTACACCTTCTTTTCGCATGGACTTTTTCTGTTTTTCTCTCTCTCTTTGAATTGCCTTTTGCACGGTGGCCCGCGTGCCTCTTTCATTCTAACCCACTTGCCCCCTTCCTCTCGACATCTCTCTTCGCTCGTTCGTCCGTGATCTTTAGCGATTGCGATACTCCGTTATACTCGAAACCGGGAATCCGCCCTCGTGGCCTCGTGAAACTTCATCTTTTCTACTTTTCTACGTTTTCTCTCTTTCTCCCTCTGTCTCTCTCTCTCTCTTTCTCTCTCTTTCATCTTTTTTTCTTTTCTCTCGTCCGTGAAACTATACTCGAACTATTTCTTCGTCATTCGTTCTCGAAGTAACGACGAAGAGAAAAAAAAAAAAAAAAAGAAAAAAGAAAGAAAAGAGAAAAACAAAACAAGAAAAACAATTCATTCAATTCGAAAAGTTCATCTCGATGCCACGAGGCGAACCGCCTCACGCGAGATCGCATCTCTCTCTCATATTCCATGTCATCCGGTGTCAGCTCGATCGGTCACGTAGAGATTTCGAGATCGAGAACGCTTCTTGTTTTTCCTTCTTTGCCGAGAGATCTGAAAGAGAGAAACGGAAGGGAGCACGGCGTGCTCGAGAAGACCGAGAGAAACACGCAAAATACGGATAAACGTTTGAAAAGAGAGAAAGAGAAAGAGAAGGGGAGGGGGAGAGAGAGAGAGGAGAACGTAGAGAGTAGTATAAACACGCCTTTACGATTATAATTTCGATTACATAGTTGCTCTAGAAATGTAGAAACGAAAAAGAGTGAACGAGGACGAGAGCGAGAGCGAGAGAGAGAGAGAGAGAGAGAGGGGAGGCGTGACAGTGAGAAAGGAAGAGTGCTTGAACGAGTGATCGAATTGGAAAGAATGTAAGAGAGAGTGGAAAGACGAGGTGTGAAAGAGACGAAAGAAAATGATGAATGGTGAAAGAGAAATTCGAGAAATCGAGAGTCTCGAGTGAAGAAAGAACATTGAGAAAATGAGAGTGAAAGAGAGAGTGAAAGAGGAGGCAAGCAAGAAGACAAAAAAAAACCGATAGATGGACGAAGAATCTAAATTGAAACATATCCGAAATACGAATTGTTCCAGGACCTAAAGAAGCGCGGTTCCCACACCTGTGACATGCAGGCCCTACAGCCACTTCCGGTCCCAACCACCACCACCACCAACACCGCGCCTGCCATGACTACTTCCGGTGGGCAGCCACCGCTTCCGGTATCGGAGACCGCTTGAGTCGATCACCGAGACCAATCACGATCACCATATCCGCTATTATGAAAAAAAGAAAAAAAAAAAGAGAAAAGAAAAAAGAAAAAAAAGAAAGACAGAGAAAGAAAAAAAAAAGAAAAAGAACAAAACAGAGTAATAATATCACCTTTAACAAACACCATCACCGTCCTCCTCTTCTACTCGATGAAAGAACAATGGCCGACTGGCCGGAAGAACGGTGAGCCTGCATTCACGATCTTTTAATCGACCGGTCTTTTGCCGCCTCGTGACCAGCCGGAAGTAGTCCGTCAGAGGTTCAATATAAGACTTCCAAGTCTATCGGAACAGTGACGTGCAGTCTCGTGGAACTTGAACTATCTGCAATTCGAGGAATTTAAATTATAACTGTTCTAACTGTGTCGTACGTGAAATTCGTTCGACTTTGTGACTACTTCCGGCGGTCCGCGTCTTCGTCAATGACTTTGTTTTTAACCATGACGTTATTTGCAGCTGATCGACGTTATTTACAATCGATCGACCAATCACCGGAAATAGCCTGACATAATAAATTTCTTTCTTTGCACGTATATATATTTGACGTAGACGCGTCTATGTAACGCGTCTGTGGTTTTCCCTCGATCGGCTATTTCCGACGATATATTTTCGTTTCTCAAATATTCTTCGTCCGTTGAGAAAAAGGGGAGAGAAAGGCGAGAGAGTGAGAGAACGTCGTTCTCTGAGTGCGTTCAGTATGTTTAGGCTCGATGAAGACGAACGGCTCTTTGGCTGTTGCGATTTCGCACTAGCGACGCTGCTGCATCCTACATAAACCTGCAGCTGTATTTACGTTTCGACAGAGTTAATTAACAAAGGAATGATCGAATACCAAACACGAAACAGAATGAATGTCGCTTGGTAATCTTCAGTGTATCTGTTTCCCAAACTAGGAAAATTAAGTAACACCTTATTCTATGTAGAATCTTTAAAACATTGATTATATCCAACGATTATAAATGTTACAGAGTATGCATGTAGTTGAAAAATTCGATTATCTGTCAGAGACACCGAATATTAAAAACGGAAAATATTCGGACGAGAATAATCTTTGCCGACACAAATACACATATATTCTTGACAAATCAAAAAATAATAAAGAGTAATAATACGAAAAAAAATATATATATGAAAAATAAATCTTTTATTTGCATGAAAGAGAATGGTAGAAAATATTAGCGACGTTGCAAGAGGATCGCATTGTTGTTGACAATAAAAAAATGGAGATCATGGAAATTGCACAGTGTCGCAGATGTGTGATATCGCAACGTACAAAAGCGTTCTTAGTCTGTATCGGGCTTTTAGACTTTAGGTCGTTTAGTCTCTATTCCCCGCTCCCCGTTTGCATGCGCTGCAGCGTGGATTCAGTAGTGGTGCGTCGCGACGCAAGTCAGCCGCGCGTTACTCACAGTCCACGGAATCGATCTCCTCGAGGTTCGTCCGGATGGCTGGCAGGCTTAGCGTCGCGGCTGCGACCAGAATTTAGCGAGACTCGCTCTCTTAAATCCATCGGGATAGTCGTCCCCCCTCCTCGACGTTGATCAAGCTTTATCGCTCGTGCCAGCCTAGAGAGCTTTGCCCCGTTCGTTCACGAAGACGCATCGAGGCTTGCTGTTATCATCGTGAGAAACATTGAGAGTCGAGGTGCTCGATGTCACGGAGAGAACGCTGGTTGAGAACACGTTGGAACGATTAAAAATTGTCCAGTTCGGAAAATGTACGCGAACGAGTTATCACTGCTTGGAGGAGAATGAAATTTGGATACCTTTGAGAAGAAACATTGGTTCATTTGAAATATAGATTGCACGTGCAATGAGAAGGTTCAAGACTCGAGAGAGATTTTTGACTGGATGAAGACACGTGTCGAGACAGATTGACTTTTTGGCACATAAAGGAAACCCCCCAGGCTTTAAATCGAGTCGCGTTTAATCCTCATCTACCTCCCACTTTTACGATGTAATTTGTCAGTTGGTGACAGATCGATACATGGAAAATTATTATTAATGAAGAGTTAAATAGCCAGATTTGCAGATACTTTTATTAAGAATAGACGGACTATAGCAGATTCTACTCTCATGCATAGATATTTGATTTCATATCGTGATCTTATCCCTTCTAGTTTTGGATCTTCACTTCGCAACCATGTTCAAAACTATAAGTGTCGCGTCTTCGAGAAAAGTGGTGCATTGAATGCAGAATTGTAATGCTGAATTGAATGCAGAATTGTAATGAAATTAGAAGGCAATATGCTTCGAAAGAAATATTATTAGCAACTCTGGCAGCGTAAATATCAAAAATTGACACACAAGGGATGAGGTTAAGCAAGAAGCCGCGGAAATTGAGAAAAAAAGAAAAGACAGATCGTTCGATTCTATGAGACTGGATGCAGCTGCTAATATCAAACGCCTAGAGACGAAGAGAATTTTCAAAGTTAACTATTCGCGGTCGAGTAGCGAAGATCGGGAGAGTAGCATTTGCAGCGGACATCCGGTTCACGAGTGGCTTTGTAGGTGACCGTGAGTCAACATTAGCGAAGCTTTCCGCCAGGGGATGTTCAGGAAACGGCACAAAGCAGCTTTGAAAGCAGCCGTTGACTACCAGCTCCGCCGTTCATTTCGAAGATGAAACCTCTGGCTACGGTTTATTCAGAGATCAAAATAGCGGGTCGAAGATTGCCAGGGTTTGCGCCGTTGCTCTGTTAATATGTTCCAGTCAAACAATTACACCTGGACGGTTTCGAAAATTGGGTTTACCTAAATTTCCCCCGAGCCTTTTACTCGGATATATAGAGCTCGATTCTTAATTCAATCTAAATCGAACGACGTCTATTTTGTACTTCATAATGCATTGATCTTGATGGAAATATTTTGTATGAGCTTGTCATTTAATACAATGCAAAGAAAATTTATTCTTACTCTATAGAGAGTAATATTATTACGAATTATACATGACACTAAGACAATGAAGATGAAAATTTTCAAACTGATGAGAGATAAAAATATTTCTCACGTAGTTAGAAACAGTCTGAAAACGTTTGTCTGTTAGTCTGTCCTATCCGAAGAAAAATATGTTTCACATTAGCGGTCGTTGTCTGTTATTCCTTGGTAAACTTCGTTTCAGAAAGGAGCAAGCAAAATCGCGAGTAATGAAACGCATTGAAAGATAAAGACGTCCGAGCAGAAGATTATATTAAACATTTAAAATAACAGTCTATCGTTGCAGATCGAACTGTATCGTTCGACGTGGAAACAAATAAATAATAAAACTTTATCTGCATCTCTCCTGATGAAAATTGATACGCGAATCTTCTGCCACAGATACAAGTGGATTGTAGACCGAATCTGTTTTTACAAGATTAGTGAGGTCCAAAAATTTCGAGGGATCGACCACCGATTGGCAACCGATAGCTCTTGTTCTTATCGATAGAGTGAAACTTCCACTCTCGACAGGGCGGCGAATGGGAATTCTCGCGAGCAGAGATCTATCGGGCGGAAACGAGGCTGCTCGCTTAGCTTAGCAGCAGCACCTATATCGGCGAGGCCTCTCGACTTTTCGTTTAATCGCGTTTACAGCGTAATTCGGGCTGGCCGATAAGCCGGTTGGTGATTCGACCCGGTTTCCGGTTCGAGCCGGGCTGCGAAGTGGATGAATCGGCCAATGATCGATCTCAGCTGGCTGTAGAGGCGCGTTACTCGAATATTGCCGGGCTCGAGAGGGGCCAGTTGAAGAGTGGCCGAGCACGCGGGACCTGCCCCGCCATCTCCGAAACGAGGTCGAAGGCAAATTTGCACAAGCGAACACGCCCGTTCCTTCTACCCTCTACGCTCTGCCGCGGCTTCCTGATCCTTGTTCAAATCGCGAAAACGTTTGAAAATGTTGGCTTGGTTTAAGGTGAGATTCTCTTCGCAAGCCTAAGCATCCTAGCCTAAACACATCGCGAACGTAACAATCGGAAGTACAGAAATGTGCTTTTTCATTGTATTAGTACAAAGGCGGGATCACAGATACGTTTGTTCCGTATTAATTATTGCATTCGCGTCAGCCGAAAAATCTTTCAAATCGACAAGATCTCTGTTGCGTGAAGAATTATTTACTTTCTCGATCTAAAGGATCTGCGTCCTCTTCTTTCTGAATAATCAGGTTAAGTTACAGTACAACGACACAACAGTACAATAGTGTGTAGTAAAGACACACACAGCAAATGTAAAAACAGAAAACTTATAAATCAGGGAAAATTTGAAAGAGAAGTCAAGACATCTCTAGTATTTAGTTTCTTGAACTAGAAGAGCCGTTCCTAATTTTATTAATTGTCAGGTTAAGTCACAGTACATTATTTTGAAATAAAAAAGACACACAAATAAAGAAACGAAAACTCGTCAACTTCAAAGAGAAATCGTGAGTGTCCAAAGATATCCGTAATATTTCGTTATTCCTAGAACTAAAAGATCCAAATTTGTCAATTGTTTTTCAGTGTCCTATCTTCGTTAATTTGAAGCGAAAAGCCGAATGAAGGCAAAGAGGAATTGTAAGAACTTGTGAAGGCACTTATACTCTCACCTATACTTTTACACACCGTGTCTTCCGTCGTTTATTTGCCGGCCGTGTTTCTTTCCACAGGCAGACGCTAGATTGTGTCTTGGGCCAGGGGACCGGCAGATCTTTATTAAAGTTTTATAATTCATGAGGTGTCGGTGTCACGTTGAATGCCGATTGCAGAGGCAAGGCAGGGAGACAGATATTTTGTCGACGAGAATAAGACCTTTGTCGATGACGGAGAATCCTCAAATGTTTGAATTGAATGAAACGTTCTAATTAGGGAGAGTCTCGAGATATCGTGGTGGTGGCCAGGTGATCAAGGTGTGTTATTCATCCCTGTTCGAACACTTGTTTATCTCTTATCAGTCGTGAAAGTTTCTCGTTCGATGGTCAATCAAGTATTATATCCATCGTTCGATGGATAATCAAGTATTATCCGTCGTATAAACTGGCTCTATTCTGGTCATTATTTCTTTAACATAATCGAGCAAATCGTGTAATGACTCACCTCCCCAATAAAATCCGTTAAGGAATTAAAACGCCAAGTAAATATTAACGATAGAACTATAGACGGCTAAAGCATAAATTTGCACCGAAGGTACGAAGGTTTCCATTGTAGAAAGAAATTTGTATTTTTTAATATTGTATATTTTTTTATAATCATTGGAATCTCTGAAAAATACATTGTCGTGTTTATAAAATTATGAACGAGTCCACTTTAATCTAGTGTCAACATGAGATTAAATTTTGAAGAGAAATTAAACGTATTATTCGTGGCAAAACTTAAGTGTTTCGAAAGTGTTTAAAAATATTGAAATCTATCGAAAGAAAATTCAATTGAAATTGTTGAGTCTGTTTTTTCCCCCCCATATTATCTAAAATATTTTGGTGTTTCTATTTGTGTTTGATCAAAAGAAAACCCCTTTCTGCCAGGGATAATGCAAGCAATAAGTGAAACTTTCGTTAGAATCACAGTGACCAAGGTACGAAACTTGTACAATAAAAAAGGAAACTACTACGAGCGTCTGTATTATTTACCAAAAAGTCTCTACTAAAAAGGCAACAAATATTAATTTTAATTGCTCTATCAGTTACGTTAAATAGACGAACACAACCAACGAAGTGTTGGCCGGTTCCTCTTGGCTCTTCGAGTCCCGGAGTACTCGAAGGGGTAGACAGACGCCAGGAATCCAGCTTTAGATATCGATCAGGGCTCGCTTGGGACAGACACCGACCGCCGGTCGAGTGTGTGTCCATCGCGGTGGCTTTTCTTCGGCGTGGATAAGTTGGTCGTCAGCGGCACGAGCCGCTTTCGCGAAAGACGAGAAAGGCTTCGCTTACAACCGGCGACACTCGAGTCGACCGACCCGCTCTCCTTTTTTTTCTTTTTTTTTCGCGCTCTCCACTCCACACGGGGGTGGGATCCGTTTTGCCAGGCCTGTTCTTAACCCAACAACAATCGGTTCTTCTTCGTTCCTCTTTTCTTTTCTCCTCTCTTCGTCTCCTCCTTCCCGGCCACCGTGACCGAGTTTCAAAGGAGGCCTAGTGGCCGGGCGCGCGAACTTCTTCGGCTTCCTGAAACGCGGCGAACAATAAGCCCGAAGCAACGACCGGCCAACGGACACGAGACACGCGCCTCTTCGCCACTTTTCATCTTCGCCCGTTCTATTTTTGCCTTCCGCTCTCTCGGACGGAATCACGTTGAAAGAATAACGACCAGAGTTGTTGATCTTTAGTAGATTAATGGCTGGATAAGATGATTTTTCATAGACCTCTTCATTGCGAAGAGCTTTCTCAACTCTGACGAGGTTTGATATTTTATCGAGCGAAAATCCGTCTTTTTTTCAAGAGATTTTCTAAGCCGAAAGTAATGATGAAAATTCGTTTTTCTCTTAAGCGCGGCTGGTTGAAAATTTTTCGTTTAAACTCCAATGACGATGTTTGATACTTTATCAAGGAAAATTCATCCGCCTTTCCAAGTGTTTTCTTCATCGCGCGATTTCTTAAACTTTGACAGCAATGATCGATAATCAACTAAGTAGATAAAAGCTCATCTTTTTTTTTTTCAAGCGACTGTCGTAACGTAGAGTTTAGCAACTTCTATCGGCACGACGACGATAAATTTGATTTTGAAAGTTAATATTGATCGTACCAAAAGTGTCTGTTCAGCAATTACAAACGTGTTATCAATCACAGGGGATGTAAAACTATTTGGCCAGATTTTGCGTAATTAAATTTATCCAAATTGTAATTGAATCCATCGAAATTAATCGCTGCTTGAACCGGTTTTGGCTTGAAAGGTTAAATATTTGCCGCGAGTTGGATCCCTCGCATTCAACGGCGCGATTAACGCCTCGTTGGACCCCAGAGTTTTTCCATTCTCCAATATCGTAAACGCCTGTATTACACAGCATCGTGAATCTGCCGAAGAAATTCGAATTGTCAATTTAAGATCTCGCGAGGCGAAAACGTATTGCCCCGAACAATGAGGATCAAGAATGCTCTTGCACGTTACTTGCCCCTGTTCGAGGAAACAGTAGAGAGTTTGTTGAGACGAGTTAATAGAATTAAAACAAAGTAGCTAGTTTACCGTCGAGCCTCGTTTTCTTGGCACGGTCTCGTTTCCTGCTCGTGCAACAATGCTCGTTGTCTCGTGCTTCGAACACGACACGCGAGCACACATGTACGGTTCTTCTCGCAGCGTAGTTGGCCGGTTTCCCGGATCGTGTGGCGTTCGTTTTTCACATTCAAATTCAAAATCCTCGAGGCAACGCCTCGAAATTGAATCTCAATCACTCGCGCGACGTTTCTACTCTCGAGTAAATTTCGTTAAACGACATACGTGAAGGAGAAGGTTGGACGAGGTACAAAAAGATCGGGGGAAATTTCAGCAGGGACATGTTTCAGAAAGAAATACTTTCATTTGGCGCGTCACGTGATTTTTTTCAGCGAGATCTTTTGGCGAGATTTTACGCAACACGTTCCCCAGTCGGCGGATTCTTTTCTCCTCCGACGAGAAAGGTTTCGTTGCCCTTGGCTGGAGAATTATGGAAAGTAAGAATAGTTGGACCAGGACCAAGCCTGGACCTGGGAGATTTTCGGTGGGATGCTCAAATGTCCTTAACTTTCTTTATCGTTGTGATAAAGAATTCGCGTAGCTCTCCTCGAGTGTGGCGGTTTGTTGATTTAACACGTCGTTTCTCGATTTCTTGCCGTGTAGGAGATACGAATGAAGCCTTAAAGAATTATTCTTCTTAAAAGAAGCTCTATTATTCTTTCTCGACACTTTCTAACTGTCACAGTTTTAACAACACGCTCTATAATTTGTGAGAACGAAGATTCTGCGATCTGTGATTTAATTTGTGCAAAACTTTCTTAGGATTTCTCACCAGAATTTCAGAAACACACTCTGTATAATCTACGTATCTGGGATTTAATTTGCACGACGGAATGTAATTTTTATCGCGGTCTCAATCATAATTTCACGAGCACGCTGTGTAATTTGTGAATGAGATTCCGCGACGCATGATCTAATTTTCGTAAGATTCCTCCGTGAAGAAGCGAAGTAATTTTTATTGCAATCTCAACCAACGTTCTTAATTTTCTCCAAAGAGAAAGTACACAAGTGCACAAGTACTCTGAAGCGAAAAAAATCAAGGACAGTCTGGCACCTCGATCGATGTTTCAAACGATTAACGACTCACGTGGGAATCAAATCCAAACCATATCACGCCGCTTTTAATTTCAGTAAGGAGAGAAAGAGAGAAAGAGAAAGAGACAGATGCTTCGAGTGAAATATCATGATCTAAGAAAGAGAGAGAGAAAGACAAAAATATAGAAATTTCTAAGGGCGAAACAAAAAAAAAAAAAGAAAACTAAAAACTAAGAGAAACTCGTTCAACGAACTGGAGAACATTGAAGGATCTGCGTCGATCTGCGACGTCCTCGAGGAGGATGGAAGCCGCTCGTTTTCGAAGTGCGAGGATCGAAGCGCGAAGAAGAAGAGGATTACTCTCGCCAGCGATCGAAGCCGGAATTCTTTCGTGTTTTCGAGGACGAAGATTCGCCAATGCACGCACACGCGTCTGCACATCTTCTTTTTCTTCTTCTTCTTCTTTCTATTTTCGCTCGCGAGATACATGGATCGATGAATTTCCGCGTCAACTTGCATCTCTTCTTCCGCTAAAGCGAGATGAAGAAAGAGAACCGGGAAATCGATCGTCGATGGAAAACGATTTCGCTTCCTTTGTTCTCGCTCGTTCGGGCAGCAACTATTCCATTTAATTTCTCGGCCGTGCGACTTCCGGGACAACTGGCGTGTTCCAGTAGGCTCGTCATTTCCGGGATTAATTCCGCGCTTCGATTAATCCACCACGGGGGAAATGTAAATCGGCCGATCGTTCGGTTTCGTTCGCGTCGCCATTCTTCGGTTTCGACGCGACAGCATTCTTCTTCACTTTCCCCTCACGTTCCTTCGCGCTCTTTCACCGAGCGTGTCTCTCTTGGTACGTGTCCAAGAGAGGCGTCGTTGAAGCTTCCTCTCTCGAATGGACACTTCTCACGAAGGAGAACTCGGAAGCTCCGGCGCGAACATAACAAAGAGGAAGGACGACGTTAGGGGGGTCGTGTCTTGAACGAAGGATCACGTTATAGAAAAGCGAAACGATTGACCGTGATTCACGATCGTCGTTGGAACTCTAGAGTTAGACAGGGAGAGAGAAAGAGAGAGAGAGAGAGATGAAGCCACGTCTCTGCTAGTTGTAAGAATAATTCGATTTAAGAAAAGGAAGAGAAAAAGAAGAAAGGAGTCCTCGGCCAGAGAAATTCGATCGATCTCTCAGTCTTACAAAGAGTCCCGTAACTAGGTTTAAGTTAGCAAACGATACACTTAAGGGTACGTGAGACACGATTATACGAGTAGAAAGAAAGAAAGAAAGAAAGAAATGTGATAGGTTTACGATCAGCAATATTGCGACACGTGAAGGAATGACGAAAAGTGCCATTTCAAATAGTATCGGCGCAGTGTTAGCAGAGCTAAGTTCCGGTCGAGTGATAAGAGAAACGTTCGCCAGAGACCGCCGTACCTTGATACTCTAAATAATGTAAGATGATGCCCTCGTTCTTTCAAAACTCTTCGACGAGTGTCCAGTTTTCGTTCTATTTTTTTCCCCCCTAGTTGGTAATTTGTCGACGAAACAGCCGATTCGAATAATTCGATTAGAGGTCGATCGTGGAGTCGTCGCTCGGACGAAATCGGATATCGAACGCGCGGAAAGCCGATTTTTTAATTT
>NIPQ01090016.1:11687-34346 GCA_002806875.1 Lepidotrigona ventralis hoosana
CCCAAAAAAAAAAAAAAAAAAAAATAGAAAAAAATGGAAAAAATTTGGAAAGTGGAAAAGTGCAGCGAATCTCACGATCGATCCTCGATTTATCTCGGGGGAGAGAGGGGAGTGAAAGCAGCGACAGAATTTCGAAGCCTCCTCTCGGGCGACAATAGGCTACGAAGAATTGGTGTTTTAGTTTAAACAACGTTGTAAATAATCGTGGACAAATTTAAGTGGGAGGGGGAAAGTCTCGCGTTGTCTGTAGTTAACTTTGTAATTAATTGTAAACGATCTAACGGAGCGAAAACGAACAAAATGAAGAGGACAAAATGAAACCAAAAAAGCAGATGAAACAAAAGAGACAGAGAAAAAAAAATATATATATATATATATTATAAATATTATAAATGCAAATGAGAAAAAGGAATATACATAAAGATATACAGATATATTCTACAAGTAAACGTACACATACACACGCGCACACGAACGTAAATAACGTCGAAACAAGAGAAAGAAACCGTCAGGAGAAACGTACTAACACACACGTTACCAATCATATACATAATATACATACAACACTTGCAGCACCCTCGTCTCGCGCAATAAAACAAATTCTAAATCAACTTTCAAACTAGAATGCGTGCCTGAATGCGTGAGAGGCCGACCCTCGTGAGCCAAAGAGTCAACCCCTCCTCGAAACTCTAATTAAACACCGGCTAATTTTAGATGAATCTGCGTGGACAAGTTTGTTTTAGTTGCTCAAAATACATTCTAAATTCGAGCGTGGATGGAAAAGGGAAAGAGTAGAAACTTTTTTTTTATTTTAACATAATCAGGATGGTCGAATGGAACCACTTTGTAATTTTTTTCATAAAAATATGCATACATCACCAGCCAGGTATTTTGAGAATGATTTTCTGCAAAATCTATTAAATGTAATATGTAAATGCTTGTGTTTTTTTTTTTTATTTTATTATAACTCTCTTTCTATGTCTTTGACAAGTTCGTGTAACATAGTGTAACTTGAAACATATACATATCTATGTAATTTGGAAACTTTCGTATAATTATTACTTCGCTACCTTTATTAATACAATTGTTAGTTTCGAAGTCTTTAATTAAAATAAATATGTTATTTACATCAAATGATCTTTCTCATCTCAAGAACTTGCAAGTGAACGAAATTCTAATCACAGGGGATTAACAATTTTGTTCCACGGGAGATATCGCGAACGCAGATTAAAATCGTCTACGATGAAATTATTCGTCCCCTTAAAAGAGATAAAAGTCTCGAGAACAAACTATTTTCGATGTTTAAGCGAGAAAGAAAAAGGAGGAATATTACCGAAGCCGGGGAATTCATTAACGTAGAATGCGAAAATTGCATTATCAGAGGTGCGGCTCGCTGGCTCACGGAGGCAGGGAAAAGAGGTATAAACGTGAACCTAAGTAAATAAAAAAGAAAAAAAAAAGAAAAAAAAGAAGATTATTATATTATATGATCGTAGGAGATAATCGAGAATAATGCGTCAGGTCCTTTGTCGTCCAAAGAGCTGCAGTTGTATGCGAGATCGCGTATTAAAAGGCGAATGAAAAAAAATTTATGAACTTATAGATAATAAAAAGAGAGAGAGAGAGAGAGAAAGAGAGAAAGAGATAGATAGATAGGTAGATAGATAGATAGATAGATAGATAAAGAAAAAAATCGAAAAAAAAGAGAGTAAGGTTCAAAGCTACGAGGAAGATCGAACGTAGCGAGACAACGGCTCGAGCTTAATCCGAATTTAAAGTTGTACACCTCTCTCTTCCAACCTTTCAATCATAACGATCCCTCGATCTTATCGTACGTTTTTTTTATTACTTCCTTGTCTATTACAATTAGAAGAGATTCCACAAAGCAATTCAAGAAGCAGCAAGAAACGAAGAAAAGAAAAAAGGGGAATGAAAACGAGCAAAAGAATCCAAGCGGAGCACACCTTCGTTCCCATTTTGCGTTTGTTGATCAAGAGAAATGTCTGTCCGGGTTAAGCTTCGACGCCATGTTGCCTTTGCGAGTGCGAAAGTTGCTTGGGCAACCGAGTGGAGAAAGGAGGAATAAAAAGAGGAAAAGGGAAAAGAGACAAGAAAAGAGGGAAAGAGAAATGTAGGAAATAAAAACCGATGAAAACGTGCGAAAGCAGAGCGTGCGCGAGTTACTTGGTGATTAATTTACCGAAACTAATTAGTCTCTCGTCGTTGTTGGCGAGTTCTCGCGCCCTTGTTCTCTCGTTCGCGACGCACGACGAGGAATCTCTCTGATTCGGCGCGGATTCGTTCGCCACAGAACGTCTTTCTGCTCGGTCTTCGATTTCGATTATGGATCGTCGGGAGTCGCTGGTTCGTCGATTTCCTCCCTGTGGTTTCTCACGCCGTTTAGCCGGAAATCGCGTCCGACGGTGCCGTTGCCGGCCAATTCACCGGCTAATCGATCGGTCTTCAGTCGATGGGCCGTGTGCAAGCAATTTTCAGCCAATAAAAAGAAAATGAAAGAGGACGAAAAACGGCGACTCTCGCGATGCGTGTGCACCGAGGAAAAAACTGCTTGACTATACCTCTTTGCTCTTGTTGGCGGAGAGTGAGAGAAAGAATGAAAACGAAAGGAATATCTGTCATTTATTTCGATCTGATTTTTCATCTCGTTCGTCTTTCCATTTACTTGGTGGTGCACGAGGGACGAGAAGATCGAGGTAACACGCGATCGAGAGAAACTAGGAACATGAATAACGTGTCTTTCAATTCACTACCGTACTGCCAATTTTTCCGATGCGACGCGTAATAACTTTAAGAAGAGTTTTAAGGCGAGACGAACCGGCGCGACGAGCGATACGATTCGTGTCTGTACATAACGTTCGTCCGCCCCTCGTTTTACTTTCGTCGCTCCGAAGTCCTGACGGAGGACCATCCCGCGATGTTTCCGGAGGGACACGTCACCAGAGGGTCTGCTTTGTACTAATCGATAGTTTTTCATTTGCCACGGCTTTTCTCATTGCATTTAAACCTTTCGCTGCCAATTCGAAATACGTGATACGTTGGAAAACTGG
This sequence comes from Lepidotrigona ventralis hoosana, assembly GCA_002806875.1. Lineage (NCBI taxonomy): Eukaryota > Metazoa > Arthropoda > Insecta > Hymenoptera > Apidae > Lepidotrigona > Lepidotrigona ventralis. The sequence continues at coordinate 14,756 of NIPQ01090016.1, forward strand.
CTGGGCTGCAGATAACACTTCTTAACTTTTTTTGGTACCATTATCGAGTAAGATTGGATTAATGACTGAATTAATTTTAATTCGCTGAGCTTTAAAAATCAATCCTTTTACACGTACTATATACTACATTCATTACTGTATTATTTATATTGTACAATTTGTGAGAAATACTGTTAAAATGTTTCAACGAGTGTTTCTTGTTATATGGGCAATTAAAAAAAAGAAAAGAAAGAAAGCACTCGTAATATTGGCTTTAATTACATGAAATGTTAACATGAATACAAAATCTGTGGGTAATCCAGTCATACTTTTCACTGTATATCCACGAAACACTTTCTTTTTACACAAAAGTGTGTACGTGTGTTTCTCACAAAAAAAAAAGAAAAAAAAGCACGTATATGAATATTTCTCATGAAACGCACAAAGTAATACTACACAGTTAGCGAGTCTCCGTACCGGAAGGGTTAACATTTTCGAAATCTACAAATGTCAACAATTCTCTAAACGATAAATAGCGCGTTCCAAAAGGAAAAGGAAAAAAAAGAAAGAAAGAAAGAAATTCTGCGTTACTTTGAATTGAACGAAAACGCATCGAGCCGCTATCGCTTTGTCTAAATGAAATCGGCGCAAAAGGAAAGGGAGCACTTTCGCCAGGCGCGCACAATCACAGTGGGGAAAGCGGCGCGAATTTTCCTGCGCGGCGAGATGAATCGAAAGGGAAATTCAATGAACCGTGGCACGAGCATCAGAGGTTGGCTGAATTCGAGCGGTTCGATCGATCAGCCGGCGTCGCTTCCGCTTTGTTTCGCGCCGATTAAAAGCGTCACCCTCTTCGCCGGTCCCTCCGGCGGACTTGCTTTTGCATCGTGAACGGGAAAAGCGATTCTTTTGTAATCAGGACACCGTCCACAGGACCTGCGAGCGTAGCGGGATCGACCAATGTTCCTGACACGCTCCAACCGGTGATTGCGATTCACACGCCGCGATTCGACCGGGAGATCGAACCGAAAGCCTCCGCGGATTCGTTTTATTTGCTGTGAAATTTTCGACGAAAGCGTTCCCGAGGAACCGAGGGCTGGGAAAATTAACTCTCGAAAACGTGGTATCGCCGCAGAGTCATAGATGGTAATTCACGTTGGTTCGCTAAAATTTCATTTTAGGGACACTTGATCTTTCCTTTCGTATTTTTTCGTTCTCCGTGACCGAAGATAGATTGAAAGTTGAGTTCAACTCTTGGAGCTGGAACTACCAAACTGGTCGAAATTCGTAATTTTGAGAATTTTTATAGATTCACTGCTGCGGGTTTTTAAAGATTTCAATGATTGTTCGAAATAAATAAAATATATATATAAATAAAACCTTGCGTTATTTGTTGTGTACTTTGTTATTGAATTTTTCTTATTCGTTGCACTTTCACTTCTTTTCTACAGAATTTTATATCTTAATCATTGGTAGTTCTAGTAATTTTTTATTACTAAATTTTAATACTATGTAAAACTATGTTTCTAAAACTATGTACTAAAATTTAGGATATTTAACTTTGTTTTTGTATTTTGCATTTATTGCGATAGAAATTAGTTGTGCAAAGAATTGGTCAGTCATTGCACTGCGATAGATCGAAGATTGCAACAAACAAATACCGTATTATTACAATAGTTTAACACTGAATTATTATAGCTGCAAGTGGCCCAACGATATCAGTTAGAATTCAGAGAGTTAAAATTCACGAACAGCCGACTACCAACTTTAACTCTACGCGATATTATATTTTTTTTCCAAGCGGTTACTTGGTTTCCACGTTCAATAATTCTTACTGTTGGACAAGTTTTGCAAGCTCGCCAAGTACTGAATAATTCGACTCGATTCCTCGGCACTTTATAAGTTTATTTCGCAACTGTGCGTCAGTGCAAAATTTTCTCGCTAGTTTGTCGAAACTTTTACGAAGAATCACCAGTTTCTGAATACGTGTCCCTCGAAGAAGAAACGAGGCTCTTATAGTTTCTCAACGCATCGAGGCTTGAAATCAATTTCAAAGTTCCCTCTCCCGGCCGTGAAACAAGACAGTTCATGTAATCAAGCGACGATCAATCGAGCCAGAGTGGAAACGAGAACAGTATTCCCGAGGTTTGTCGATAATTTCCACATGTTATTTGTATATTTTTCTTCCGGCTCGAGAAAGGGCAGTCGCTTCTCCTTCGAACGATTTCGTTTCTCGTAGCTTTTCGAATTCCAACCCCTTGCCTGATTAATTTACCCAGGAATCTCAGCTTCAAAAAATACCAAGAAACACGCCACATTACTTTGGTGTAATTTGTTTATTATCACGACATTATCACGTTTGCAACTGGCGAAATCTACAGCAAGAAATAATGATTTGCTCAATAAATAAATGCAAACATTTGACGTATAATATTAATAATTCGAAGCCAAATCGGAACTATGATTATATTTAGAGATAGAACCTATTTCATATTTGCCAAGAAAATGAGATTTATTTCATCTGGAGAAAGAGAGTGCTTCGAACTTTCAAGCCACAGCACATGCATTCACGTATATGTATTTCATATCAGCAGATTTGAGAACATACGTGACCCGCATTGAATTAACTCTTGTTTTTTTCAAATTAACCCTCTGTAAAGTCAGACGTCAGATTTAATCTCTTAAGCGTTTATGTCGAGTAAAAAAAATTCGCTTTTGCTATTTATTCTAAAATCTAGGTAAAAAAAAAAAATTATACATATTTGTGATTTTAACAAATTTCAGAATATTTCAAGGCAAGGAAACAAAAAAGAAAGAAAAAATATAGTAAAACCAATAAAATTAAAAATTTTTCAAAGAAACACCAAAAGATTTATCATTATCGTTGTATTTCAACTGAATTTTACAGCAAGTGCATTTACCGTGTTTTCGTCGAGTATACTCGTCATCGCTTAGAAATAATTAAGCACGCAAGTGCACACTCTCAAAATAAAACAGCACGTTTAAGGTCATTAACTAGCATTCTTTCCTTCTGGTTTTAAATAAAGCTCTTTATTGAAGATCAGGCAAGAAGTTAGTTCATCCACGAATATATAATACGAGTAAAAGTTTGAAAAGGAAAGCGACCGTCCGGGCTGTTTCCATAGTATACGGAGGAAACGTCGCTGAGAAAGAACTGTGAAAAAATGCGAGAAAATTCGAAAAAGAAACTCGAAGTGGCGAAGGAGGGCCAGTGTTTGCGCGAACATCTAGTTTCATGATGCACGTAACTTTAGATTCGTAAGCGGACACCAAGACAGCTGTCTCTCCGGTCAGTGGCTCGGGGTTACGCACCGTGTTATCGATCATACTTGGCAATAACGATATTTTTAATCGTACAACTGTAAGGAACAACGGAAGGAAAATGAGTAAAGAGAACAGATAGGAACAGATAACAAAAAAAAAAACAAAGGAAAAGAATCTATATAAATAAATAAATGATTAAATAAATAAATAGATAAATATAAAGTACGTAATAAGTGGACGGGGAGAAGTGTAAGATTAAAAGGAAAGGAGAGGTAGTTGGAAAGAAGATTCGTCGACAGTGGTCAAGCGCCGGCACGTTGTAACAAGTACACCAGATTAGTTGTAACTAGGGATGGGATGAAGAGCGTTTTAGCCGATGGTGTGTTGTGTCCGTCTTCGATAGCTTCTACGCCTTACTCAAAAAACTGAAAAATAAATGAAAATTCATATTTAACACGACTGGAGTCCCTTCATTCCGTTTCGCTCGGCAAAAAGTCTCGCCTGACTTATCAAACAACCCTTTAACCACTGCTGCGACACGTGAGAGTAGATCGTTCATTCTTTCGAAACTTATCACACGAAGAGCACATACGTATTTTATATATTTTAATCGACAGATAAACAACTAAGAAACTACGAAACATCTCTTTGAAATTTCACGGTTAATCGAACGATGATCCTTTAATTTTCTAAGCAAACGAAATTCCGGTTGACTTGAAGCGATTAAATCTCTGATAATGTTCGATCAAACGAAAGAAAAAAANCAAACTAAATAAAAAAAAAAAAAGAAAAAAAAGAAGAAGAGAAGACTTCTCTTCACTTTGTACCATTGACGTTACAGCGCGTTAAAAGGAGAGCCAAATTTTCCAATACCGCCAGCTCGCTCGATCCATCAAACGCTCCATTTCTGTTCACCATCGTCGCCATCGTTCGTATCGTTGTGAGGGGCGGAGGTGAAGAAGGTGTCATCGAACTTTTCGCGATTCGTTGCCCGACTCTCGAATTCAGCGAGCGTACACCGGAAAAGAAAACACGGGATTAATTGGTATTTGCCTAAACGCGAACGCTGCCACAAAGGCGAAAGGGGTGGGTTCCCACGCGCACGCGGGAAATTGATTCGTATTTGCTACCGGGACGCTAACAGGACGTGCTCGTTAACCGAGTGGGGCGATTTCGAGCCCGGTCGCCATGGTGTTTACCGGCCGTAGCGCAAACGTCGTTCCCACAGCGGTATTTATGGCTGTATCGCAGAGCCGAATTTTCCCAGCCGCGATTAGGTCGTTTTATTCTCGGACGCAAGTCGCGGCGTCGGTCAAGGACGTCGATACTGGACGTCGGGTTTAAATTGGAAATTGAATGTCCGGCCAGCAACGAGAGCGGCCTGCCCGTGCAGACAGTCGGTCCATCGTGGTTGTTTATTTTGAGTTTTCGAAACTGAAGTGTCGCGCAACTGCGACGAGAGTGAGGTAATTTGAAGAATTGGAATTAAATATTTTAGGAGAGGCGATGAAAAAAAATTTTTTTTTTTGTAGAGTCTCCGAAAGTTTTCATCTTAGTGATCGTCGAAGTAGAATAAAGTAATTTGGTTAATCAAGTGCGATTAGACAAGACAGTCCACTGCTATTAGAGCTGAATCTCATTTCTGAGTATAATTGGACGTTTCGTTGATCGAAGAAATCGCGATTCACAGTAATATACCAAGTATTTGTTCACAGTGATGATCAAGAGTAATTTCCTCCGAATACAAGAAAATGATCAACTTTGTGTAATTTCGTAACATCGTTGCTTACATGGTACAAGAACCTTGTCTTCCAATTTTGGTTCCGAATTCGAACAAGGCTAAATCAGGCTAAATCGCGAATAAGGTCTTAACAGGATAATTGAGTGAGAGTATCTATCTCCGCGGTATTGTAATTCGAAAAACGCATATTTTCGAGTCGAGGATCGCTTAGTATCAGCGGAAGAATGATCGGCTTTCCTTCTTCAGCGCGAATTCAGGTCGTAAATTAGTGGACCGTTTGTTCGCTAATTCCGTCCAAACTATTCACAACGGTAAAGTCGCTTTCTACAGCCGCGGACTCGCGGATCTGGGTTACCATGTCGAATAATATTTTTAAGGAGATGTCGGAATCGAAATTTCCCTTGGCGAAGGACGCCATTGAACACGATAGATACGTCCTTTTCTTACATCGAGGAACATCGAGATTTTAATTGAGACGCCTCTTTCATCGGCCGATTATTCTTGACAAAGTGGAGCGGAATTTTCGGACGAAGCGGGGGCGGGACCGATCCGGCGAAAGTTTGCAATTACCGAAATCTTCGTCGCGTTATAACCGACTCGTATCGATCGGAACTCGGGCGAGTTGTATTGTGAAACGTGGGACGAACTCAAACGGATGCAAAGAATAATTATTTCGAGCCATCTTTCGTTGTGTTTGTCCGCCTCGGCTCGCCGCACGGAATCCATTAACGTTCGGCGTGCTTCTCGTTAACGAGATCGCCGACAGAAAGTCGATAGTTAATTACGCAAACGAAGGGATCCCGTTAAATGTCACCGAATCGGCATCGATCATCTTTGTATCCCTCGATTGACTTTCCTTCGCTCCAAGTAATTGCCTACTTCCCTCCGTTCTTATTAACTATAAAGAGCCAACATAGAAATGAAGATCGGAAACGAACTGGCTACAAAACGTATTTGCATGCTCTGTTACGGTGTCTTTTCGCGGTGTTTACAGAGTAATTAATTACTGAGTATAAAATTGCGTTTTCTCCCTAGATATTAAATGCAACTTCATCTCAAACTTCATTTCATATGCTTAGATATTAAATGCAATTAACTTTGTTTCCAACTGCAAATTCATTCTGTCAATCTGATGGTAGCTGATTCTTCAAGCTTGATTTAGAACAGAAGAAAATATACGATTTCGTTTCGATTTCAAAATAGAAAATCATATGCCAAACATTTTTGCCATATTTTGCTGTACTACTTCTGAAAAGAAAAAGAGAAAAAAAAACGCTGTGCAAACTGATAAAAAACTGTGGTGAAGAGATGTCAGGATTGCTTTGTTAAATTTAACTATCAATGAGGATATCAAGATCCAATCTTTGGAAAAAGATGAAAACGTTTATTGAACACGAAATCATGAAATCGCCTGGAAGGTGATCAATGAAATTTTTGCTTCGTCTTTGATTTGCACACAGAAAAACGCAGTTTTGGGCTAATCTAATAGATTCCACTATGTTAAATTTTGTATCGTTTAGTAGTATTTTAGAGGGAGTTTGCAAATTAAAGGAACATTGAGTAGAATAAAGTGATATTCAATCCTGAAATTGCATTGCAAATTTTCGTGCATTTTTAAATTTCAAACAGAAATTTGTTTCATCTACTATATATTACAGTAAATACTTTGAATATTTTGCGTTATGAATGGGACGCACACTATCGAATTTTCGATTTTCACGAATCGAAACTAAATAGAAAATACTTCACGTATTATATTTTACGTGTTTTTTGCGCATAACACGTACGATATTTATTTTACGATATTCTTCACAAATTAATCATGAAAAATTATCACATCGTATCTCATCGCTGCGATCGTATTATTTTCTGTTATTAATTAAATTATATTATACTTTGTTACACGCACACAGCGTACTCCGTCTGATGAGAAACGCATTCTCATCGCAGAATAAGGTCGCGCGCAAATACTCTTTGTACCCACTGTAAATACAACATAAAAATACATTTAAAGAATTAAAGAAGAAAAAAAAATATTTAGAAAGAGAGAGAGAGAGAGAGAGAGAGAGAGTACCTAAAAATCGACAAAGAGATATAATTTCCATCGCTTCGCGGGCCACCGGGATGGATTAAGGGGTGAAGCCGAGTGGGAGGGTTAAATCGTCGAAACGCGAGGGAGCATGAAGAGACCGGCTAAAAGCTTGTTCGGGCTGACAGAGAGAGAAAGAGAGAGAGAGCGGCGAGCCAAAAAGAAAGGGAAAAGAACAGAGAACGGGAAGGAATAAGAGTAGGGGGGTGAACCAGACGAAAGTATCTCCATCGTGAGCACAAAGGCTCTCTCTGCATAGAATGCCATGATTAAAAACTCTCTCCTCGTAGACTAACACGTGAGTTTAAACACACGTGCGCTCGCGGGGGTGTCGGAACACCCTTTCATCGTCCCGGCTTGGCGTTTCTCTCTTCAAATAAAAGCCAAGCGGCGGACAGTGGCAGAGATCGAGGAAAGAAAAGGGACAGTAGGTGACGACAGTTAGATCGGCGTTCTCAAGTAAACGATCTCAAGCGGTGCCCGGAAACGGAAATTAGCTGTAGTCAAATTTATCATTATTGTGCTAGATTAGGAGTTTTTTGATGGTTGAAGGAAACAAAAATTTCGAATAGATGTAGTAGAATGAGAGAGGAAGGAGAAGATTGTTTCTTATTGGTAGGTGAATTTCTTTTACTCTTTGAGGTTCTTATTTTCTTTATCTACCATGATTTCGAAGTTTGAAGTCAATGAACTCATCCAAATTCGAGGATTCTTTGACTAATGGATACAAAAGATCACATTGAAAGATGTGTATAATACTAACGAGGTGAGTCAGAGTACAAGCTAGCAAGAGACCATTGTTCACAGAAAAATGAGAAAAACTTGTAGAACAAAATTTTTTTATTCGAGGTTTTGTTTTTGTCACGTTTAGAATTTTCTTCTTGTTTCTTTATGTGTCATCCCCTGTATAAAATGCTAAAGACGTGTCCTTTAATTCCTGAATACATGTGACACGTGTGCGCGTGCGCGTGTACGATCTCTATTAAAAACTTATTAAAAGATAGACGTTTCGCGTTTCTCCGGATTATTAAAAGCGGCGCGAGAAGAGATCGGTGGCGGTAGTGGGAGAGCAACCGCGAAAGGGGATGAAAAAAGAGTAGACGACGCGTTGTTTTAATTAAGCGGCAGCCGAGGAGAAAAAAAGTGGAACATCTTTTCCGAGGCAGCCGTGTTTCGTCTCGCACAGTCAGAGAGACATTCGGCCGCGTCACAATTACGCCACCTTACGTGCGGATTTAATTATTTTTCGTCGAGGGCGCCCGGCCGCGTATTCGTTCCAATTAATTACTGCTGGTCGTTCGCAACAACGCGAAAAAGATCTGCCGCAATCCGAACGCGGCGCGAGAGAAAAAAAGAAAACGAGGCGAGGCTCTTTGATTTCGTTCGTTCTTGTTTCTCTGCGAGAAACTTGTGTACACCTCGCGAAAAGGACCAGAGAGTCCTTTCTCTTTCGCTCGACTCCCGTCGCTCTAATTTATTCGATCGATCTAACCGAAAAGTCGCCAAAGCTGCTACGAGGCGTGCAATTGGAGGGGAGTTTAAATTAAAATTAATATTTTGTAATTATACGGAGGAAGATCTTGGTGGGTGGTAGGAAGAATTTAAAAAATTCTATTACGAAATTAAAAGAATTTCTCCCAATCACAGTTTTCAAGCGCGTTATGAATATCTCGTTTTATGTAAAACATGTTTCATATGAAATATTTGAAGCTGATTTTTATATTGTTTTGAAGCTAAGATCTTCCTCTGTGTAATGGTTACAAAATTTTAATTGGGAATCATCGACAAGTATAAAATTAATTTCTTTAATTAGATCCACGACACCAGACGATTGTTAACTCGTGCAAGGATGACAAACCACACGTGAAGGTTGTTTCGTAAAATATGAGATTAGACCTAATCTCTATACGGTTTTCTCTTCAGTATTTAACAATTTATATTTCATCATATATCTTTTTTGATCTTCTCTTCGTCCGTGTTTCATTTTTACATATCCGGACGAATTTTACTCTTTACTTCTGAGAAGCAAATAGATGCAGAGATTTCTTTCATTGGGACAACGATGGTAAGTTAAAGTTTTTGCCAAGGATCTGGACTCTAAGTACCAATCTTGGTAATTTAATATTTGATCGTTTCTTTCATCTCTTTCCCTTTGTGTTTTAATTCTATAATGCACAATGAAATTATTGAGTTAGTCTTATAATGCATTTCAATTGAAGACGCTTTTATTTTTTAACAGGCAGAGATTCATTTTTATTAATACGAGAAAAGGGTGGTAAATTAAATTAAAGTTTGTACCAAGTACCAATCTTTTCATTTCTTTCCTGTTTTAATTTTCATACATTTCAATGAGAGACATTTTCATTTTTAACATACAAAGATTATTTTTATTAATACGGGGGGAAAAAAGGTAAGCTAAAGTTTGTCTAGGATCTGGATTCTAGAAGGTCGAGTTCACGACGACAAGGAGATTCCACCATCGATTCACCATCAAACCGAAGTGAAGATGACGCCAAGAAGATAGGAAGCCAAAATCTGTTTAAACGCTGGAAATAAAACGATCTATCGAAACGAAAGAATAAACAAGTTAGCGCTGTTTGAACCTCATCTTTTTCATTGCTCCTTTAACCCACCCCTTTTCGTGTCCGCGCGATTTACCTCGCAGCAAGAGGGCAACGATTCTCCGCAAACAGCAAAGCGTTCGCCTACGTGTTAATAGTGCCACGTGTTTATTTGCCCTTAAATTCAGCAAACGCCTCGCATAAACGAGCAGAACTGTTTCTCTTGCGAACGACGTAATCGCGATCGAACTTCCACGCGAGCAAACATTTTCCACGCTGTTCCATAAAACTGCGTGTCGAAACACCGTAAAAGCTGCGAAACTCGTGTTTTATCAATCTCCAATCGCCCCACTTTACGGGGCACAACATTCTCGCATAAAAAGATACGAACGATCTGGAGAATTTTTTTTCGCTTCTTGCTCTTCCTGTTTTATCACTTCTTTGCCTCGCGTACACGCGCCACTAATGTGAATTATCATCGAGTATATCCATCGTGGCAAAACTCGAAGAGACAACTGCAATCGAGTAAATAATAGTTGGAAAGGCTAGTGAAATTAACCCGTTGCCTTATGACTTCGGAGCGAGTCCATAAAAACTGTTATTGATAATTAATAATAAAGACTATATTTTATTGATTTAAGAAGAAACTCACTTTAATTTCCCACGTTCTACGTTCTCGTGCAATTGACTTGCTCCGTAATTTTTTTGAATTGAGCAAAGTATTAAAAAGGAAGAAAAAAATTGTATATGATGATCTACACACAATGTTGGGACGAAAGAAAGTTTTCAAAGACGAGCGGCAATGAAAATGCAGCATGTTTTTAGAAAACGGAATTATATTTCATAAGTGTAGTGAGTAAATGTAAAATACACTTCAGAATACATTGCTATCGCTAACACGGCAAAGAATATGATATCCATGTTGTGAACTTTCTCTGATCTGCTATCGCTATCTGAAGATAAGTCAAGAGAGTGGTCTACGTAGAAATTGAACTTTCACGCAAGTACACGTTTCTTTGAACTTCGACAGGGTTCGATCTGTAAATCGATGACCGCAAATGTCACTCGGTATTATAAGGCAATGGGTTATAACGATCGATCGGTTTGATGATGAACGAACATGGACTTTAAGGAGGGAGAGATCGTTCAACGTGGTACGGGGATGCGATCGACGACGAACGCTTCCTCGCGAGGGGAAGGTAAGTACTTGCACGATCGTTCGATTCGATATAAACTCTTGAAACGCGATATACGCTCTTACACAATAATCTTAGAACGCTAACTTAATTGCTAGGATGCTCTTACGATTAATCGATCCTAGTTAACTCGGCTCGTGTTCTCTACGTTATATAAAAGACACTGAACTCGTTTCCCTTTTAGCAGACTGTCGTAGAGAAAAAAAACCGGCAACAGGTTTCTTATCGCGCCCTGTCGAGCGATCGAAGTTAGAATTCTTCAGATGGAGATATCGATTTGTCTCGTGAACAACGTGTTCGTTCAAAGTATTCAATGCTTAATCGTCCATAGATCGTGCATCTTCACGTGTACATAAGAAATTTGATGGTGCAAAAATGTACACGCAATGCAAAAACATATAAAATACACAGAGAAGATACATTTATATGCGTGAAACAAATTTCCATTTCCATTCTCTTTCGTTCGTTGTATTCGTCAAGATACACAAACCGCATAAAAATCCGCATAAAAATCCGCAGTCCAATCATCGGAATGGCTGGAAAGATCGAACGGATGGACGATGGTTGGAGATTGTCTGAGATGATCGTCGTTTCCGTCTTCGTTCGTCTTTTTACAGGAAGGTGCTCCAGTAAACGACGTTCAAGATGAGGAAGGAGAACGGGAAGAAGAATCTGGAGACCTTGTCGATGTAAATGGCTGTTGCTCGGCCCTGGCAGCAAGTGTCGTATTGCACGGTCGCAGGTCTGACGGGGCTTCTGCTCCTCTCGGACTCGTTCCTCATTGGTGTCTGTTGGGGAGAAACACGGTCAACAAAAACCACGAAGCTTCTCGGGGTAAAACCGTAGCGAGAAGATTTAGGACGAGGTGTATAGCATCCGGTTGACTGATTGCGAGAAAACAGAACGTGAAAGCAAATAAAACATACATAAAGCACAGAGAGGTGGCTGATGGATCAGGAGGTTGCAAATTTTTGTATATTCATGGGAAATTTCAAGACGCGAATGTATCGAATATAGCTTGGTAATACTTTCGTATTTATAAAAATATGAAATTGTACTGGTGAAGTCTATTATTATGTTAACCTTTTTTTTTATTATAATTATTTATTTAGTGAGGTTAGTGGTTCAGTTAATTAATTCGCGTTAATTGAACAAACTCTGTATCGCTTCTTTAAAATTTATTTATATTTATACTCTTGCGCCGTTATTTTCAAATATTTCGTTCGGTAAGTTTCTTCATTCTGAAATAAAAATTAAAAATAGTATTCGAAACGAGTTGAATTCCAATCGGCGAAACAACTACTGAAAAGTCAGCCTAAAAGTCAAACTAAATTAAATCTAAACTCGCTCGCTGTATCTTTACTCTCGCGTTCAGTTTCTCGACTTCTCCCGATGAAACGAATCGCCAATAAAATGTTCGAGAAACAAACAGCTTTATCCAAACAGTACAGGAATAGATCTTTATGTTTTCTTTTTTTTTCTTTCTCGAAATAGAATTAATTTTCTCATAATTAATGAGTCATCTCACAATTTTCGATTAAGAGATGATCCAAACAATTGTGTCGAGGTTTCTGAAATGAAAAAAATACTGACAGAAGTCAGCCGTTGTTATAATCATTCGCGATCCGGCGAGATCGAGGATAAAAATAAAGCTTATGTTCCCTTATATTCCCGCACGGCCTATCTGCTCGCGAACGTAATAAATTATTAATCCGATTGTAAAAGCGCGCGCGTTACGCGTTTCAATGGTACCATCGGGTTGTGTCTGGCGGCGAGACTCGAATGAAATTTAAATTAATCTCGGTTTGTTCGGGGGTTCCGTGGGTTCATGTGTTATTCAAGGCACGCGAGATTATCTTTCTCTCGGTACTCGCGCACGCAGCCCTGCAGAAACAGGGACATTACGTTTGCTTTCTTTTTTCTCTCTCTTTCTCTTTTTCCCTAGACTTTGGTCCTTTCGTCCTCTCGCTTTTTTCGTGGGAAAATCTGTGTAACTCGCTGCGTGTTAAATTCTAAATTTGGTTCTGAAACGTTCAAGAAGAGTTCAAGTTTCGAATGTACCACGGGATAAAATGGCAGAATACTTTTTACAATTCTGTTCGTGTTCACTTGCGATTGAAAATCTCGGATGTCTATCTTAACCTCTCGGGAATTTAAAGGAACTTCAAAGTTTAAATTTCAAGCGTACGGCGCGTTCGAGAATTCTGCAAAATGATAGAAGCGTTTTTTAATTCGTTGCCGGGATGAAATTTCGTTTATCGGTGAGACCCGGGCGAAAAAGAGGAGAAGAGAAAGACTGCCAGAGATCCATCTCGTTCAGAGATCCAAGTTTCCGTCGAGTTCTTGGCCGAACAAGTTTCGAAACTTCCTACTTTGCTTACCCCTGGCGAACTAATTTCGCTTCGAGATAATGTTTGTTCCCGTGCCTCGCAAATGGAAAACGCATCTCCTCGCGGTCGTCGTGGCCGCCATTTTCACGCGCAACGATCGCCTTTCCTCTTTCATTTACTCTCGCAATGCTATTTAATCAACTAGAACTCTTTCCAGTTTAAACTGCCGACGATATTTATTTTCCAGCGAGAAGAATAAAGCATGTGGTTGCTCGTATATCGAGCGCGTTATATAAATTATTAACACCGTAATCGGGCACGATTGTGGTGATTGTATTGGCCAATTTTCAAACAAACGTAGAAATATGTATAAACATGTTGTTCGAATACTTTACTTCACAGAAATATTCGTACACTAATAGAAATTCTTCGTGAATACATTACGTGTGTGTGTGTGTGTGTGTAAAATATTTTGTATAATGAAATTCAACTGATTAAACAAATCTAAATATACAAAAATTCTAAATATACACAAATTACATGATTAACCATAAATATAAATTATCTATTAGATATTATACTTTTTATCTTATTATCTATTAGATATTATACTTTTTATCATAGCGATAAAAAAATTCATTTTATTCCTATTTTCAGCAAGACATAAAAATTTTATAGATTTGCAATTGCATTGCTTCAGGAATTTAAACTATTTTTCGTTTTCAAATGAAAGTCTTTGTTCTTTAACGTATCGCAAGCTTCTTCCTCTCATTTGAATTCTTCTAGCATATGTTTTATATCGTTTTATATCACTGGCGCGTGTTCGAACACTTTTCCTTATTGTGAGGCTTTTTCTGTTTATCCCTAAAAATTTTTACGTATCGTCTTCGCCGATTTCGCGTAAAAATTTCTTTCTACGTGTAACGAATGGAAAAACGAAATAATTAAGTCAGAATGTTGTCAGGCCGAAGGTTCGATAAATCGCGCGCAAGTGATGATGATTTAAATTCAATTTCATTGCGGCATTACGTTTAAACGTAACCTGTTCAACCTTTTTCCTGCATTCCGTTCCGGAAAGCTTTCGTGCTTCCTCTACTCGCTAGTCGGCGCGCCATAATTGACGTTTAATTTTATAAAACGGAACGTCAAGTGAAACAGACACGGTTTGCTTTATGCGAAGCGAAGTCGCCCCGTTCGCCTCTGAAAAAACGCGATTTTTCTCTCTGTGGAAAAAAAAAAAGAAAAATCGACGCGATCTCGATTCACAGGCCACGACAAATTACGTGTTTGCGTTTTAAGCGATGCGGCCGCGTGCTTTTCGCAAATATAGAGAATTTAAAAGCGAGCCATGGCTGATTCACGCTACGCCGCTGCCATTAATTATGTCTATACGTCAACGTCGAAACGGTATTGATGAATCAATAATTGAAACATGCCGTTGATTTCTGCGAGCTGACCGAATTACTTTATTTCCTCATTCTATTCTGCTCAGAAATATTATTTATTTATTTCAAAGTTGAACAAATTAAATGGAACAATGAAAGATCTAGATTACAAATATTGTATCAAAGTGTAAAGTCACTTCTTTTGAATTGAAATTGTCTTTTTACTTTTAAAACGTTTGATTCGTCGTCGAGTGTTCGATTAGTATACATGTAAATCCAACGAGCGACTTCTTACGTTTTCAAACCTTAAGAAGTGAATTGGATATTCTGTTCGACTATACAATTACATAGTTAAACTTGGTTATTTAGTTCTTTTTCCTTTACGATATCTCGATCCATCTCTCTGCCAAAAGTTTCCCAAAGAGATCCCACGCGATATTCATATCGCCGTCATCATCAACTTTCGAATATTTTCATTAACCGCCGTTCATTCTCTCCTCCTCGTTTTCTTTTCTTTTAATATATAACAAGTTTTTGCCGGAGCCGAGAGAAAGTTGCCAGATTCGCCGTAAAGCGAGCGCGTTAATTAAAGTCGCGGCACTTTCGGGTTGCTGAGGTTGAAGTATGTCAGGTGTTATCAAAGCTCGCGCGTGTTCCTGGCTTTCTCCAATCTCCCTTCTCTTCCCTCTCTTTCTCTCTCGCAAGATGTCGCCCTTAAACGACCGACCAGAAAAAAGACCAAAAAAAAATGAGCAAAGATTGTTATCAAAGCTCGCGCGTGTTCCTGGCTTTCTCCAATCTCCCTTCTCTTCCCTCTCTTTCTCTCTCGCAAGATGTCGCCCTTAAACGACCGACCAGAAAAAAGACCAAAAAAAAATGAGCAAAGAGCGGAAACAAACATCTTCCCAGACTTCTCGTTTCTTTTATCTTTTTATCTTTAGCAATTTTTTTCTTCTTCTTCTTGCGACATATTGTAGGGTAAAACTCGCGGTCTCATCTTTAGCATTTTTAGCGTTCGCGTAACCGGAAAACCGGCGGCCATTTGTTATTTACGTCCCCTCCCGGTCTAGGAACCCTGCTAATTGTAAGTTCGAGATGCATAATTCTTTGGGTGAATGCGAAATGAGAACGCGCCGCCGCCGCGACCGTTCCATGAATCATCCGCCTGCCCTGTGAAAATCGTCCGGCCTTTCTGCCTCCTATTTCCGCCGGTTTTCCGCGAATTTTCCCTCGTCTCTCGCTGCCCGTGGCCCGTCGCTGCCACGATTTCCCATTTCCTCGTTCGACCGTGGTAATTACCAGGCGCGCGAATTTATTACGCTCCGCGAGGCTGCCAGGCGTCGATATTTTTGTTCCGTAGTGTTCCGGTGGGACGTTGGTTCCTTTCCCCCCATCGACGTCGCGCGCGTTTCTTGAACTTCTGGCGGAAGTCGAGGGAACGTTGTAGTTCCCTCTCAGTTTTCAATACGACGGTTTTCTCGTTGTTCGCGGAAAATTTGGAAAAGGATTTGCAAGGATTTGCAGAATGCAAACGAAATGCATAGAGTATGATCTAGATATGGTAGTTTGATAAGTAGGGAATGTAGATATAGCAATCTAGCGTTAGATCTAGCATTAGACGTTAATATGTCGCACGTGATGTTTAATTGATGAAACTGATCTCTATTTGTACGAAGCTATTAATACATGCATAAAAGTAATCTATTTGTTGCTGTTTCAATTTAAATTAGGTTTCCAATGAACTCTTGATTTTCTGAGAAATTCTGTGGACAAGCATACTTTCATTCTTCAGCATGCAAGCTCAGTTGTCTATGTCTTAATCTTTTCTAAAACACTTGTATATTTTGGGACGTTTGCGCAGTTCATTTTCGAATGTTTGAAAATGAATTTACCCTCTCTCGATCGTTCAAACATTTGACTCAGAAATTAATCGTACAATATGTATGATAATCATTTTAATTAGGAATTAACCAAAGTGGTCAAAATAACCAATTTATAATTTTCCATGGAAATTTCCATATATTTATGATAGTGTATTTTTAGATACTCGAGTGATCTTTAATAAAATGTATTAATAGAAGCTCGTGTTCTTCATTGTATTATCAACTTTTTCTTGTATTTGGCACTTTCTTTTGGCAATTTCTTTTGGTAGTTTCTAGCGTTAATATTTGTCCCGGTATCTTTGCAGATACTTCAAGAGCTCATGTCTTTGGAAAAATTAGAAGATCAAATTCCGTGCTCATCTACGGAAGATTTAATTTTTAATTTAAGGATTAAAAAAATTATGGTGGTATGATAAATGACTTAAGCTTGCTTATGAAAGAGGTATTTAAGTATTTAACGAAATCTAGGCTCGTACTTTGAATTCGTCGATAGCTTCCCTTAGATCCTCGTCGGAGTAGCCTTTCATCGCCTTGGTGGCCACGGGTCCCATGTAGTTGTTCACCACAGAGGTATTTAAGTATTTAACGAAATCTAGGCTCGTACTTTGAATTCGTCGATAGCTTCCCTTAGATCCTCGTCGGAGTAGCCTTTCATCGCCTTGGTGGCCACGGGTCCCATGTAGTTGTTCACCACAGCGAACTCCATGAGCGAGAGGAACACGAACACGCTGCACGAGGACATCCATACGTCGATGGCCTTCACGTAGGAGACCGGTGGCAGTGATTGCTGGGATTGCGTGTTCTGAGTCGCTGCAAATCAAAAGCGAACTCCATGAGCGAGAGGAACACGAACACGCTGCACGAGGACATCCATACGTCGATGGCCTTCACGTAGGAGACCGGTGGCAGTGATTGCTGGGATTGCGTGTTCTGAGTCGCTGCAAATCAAACAATGGGGACGTTTCTCGGTCGCTCTGTGCCAACATTAATTTACTGTTTGCTATTCGTTTTGCAATTACATCCTATCCCTTATGTATGCAGAAGGACCACGATTGTATGAACTTCATTTACAAGGGTGAATGTGATTTAATAATTATCCGCAACAGTAACACTTTTTGTTCCACGTGTATGGTCACAGCATTAAACAATATGTCCATTATGAGATGAAAGAACCTCAATATTCAGTAACATCATCTTCAAGGATTGATTATTCAATCTAATGTAAGCATAATCATTTTTTATTGAATATTTTCTATTTCAATTTCACTGACGTTTCTGTCTCGTGTGTCATACATTTTATCACGAATTCTTTTACTCTATAAAACATTTTCCTTTCCACATCCTGTGTACATCAATCTTATAATTTTATAATCTATTTCTTCTTTTCTACATTTCCTAACAACACTATCAATTTTCCTAAATTTCTCACACTTTATATCTTTACGAGCCATAAATATCTTACAGAGATAATATGAGAAATTTCTCATTTCACTAAAGTTATGGTAGATTAAAGTAAAATTCTTTTCAGAAGTATGAGTAACCATTCTGAAAATACATGTTCCACATCTTTACGAGCCATAAATATCTTACAGAGATAATATGAGAAATTTCTCATTTCACTAAAGTTATGGTAGATTAAAGTAAAATTCTTTTCAGAAGTATGAGTAACCATTCTGAAAATACATGTTCCACTCTTTTCAACGAGCTCATGTGCAGACTGCTTCTAAAACGAGCTTATTCGTATCACGAACTCTATGAGCCATGATTTAAAGACATCTCATTATTCCGTACATGGGATTGAAAAACGCATGAATGCTATATCACCTGTTCCCGTAGTCTCTGTGCCCTCGTCGATTCATCTCAACTCGAAAGCACCTAACTCGTGCCGTTTGAATGGCCACGGTGTACTGCGCGTTTCAATGGGATTGAAAAACGCATGAATGCTATATCACCTGTTCCCGTAGTCTCTGTGCCCTCGTCGATTCATCTCAACTCGAAAGCACCTAACTCGTGCCGTTTGAATGGCCACGGTGTACTGCGCGTTTCAAACTTCAACCCTCATCCGCCCTTTACGTCAATTTTTCTTATATAAAATATCACACTGTACTTTTGGCAACATATTATGAATTATTATCATATCATACTATGATTGTGCATTTAGTTCACCATTTAGTTTCGAATCAAGTGATCAGTAATGTTTGACAAAAAATAAGATTTAACGAAGCTGTTAAATATATAAATTTAGTTTATTTATTTGCTCACTTTTATTCAGTTTATCCGTTTTCTTATCTTTAGTTCATTTAATTTATTCCCTTTATACGAGAATTTTCCAAATTCCAATCGGATGAGGGTTGAAGCCGCGATTCGCTGTCTCTGTCGTCTCAGCGAAAAATAAATAACTAAATAACACAAACAGCAGAAGGGTAGGAATGAAAATAAAAAAAAAGAGCACGACAGAAGAACTCGAGAAGAACACGATTTTGAATTCGATGCAGAATTCGTGTTGACATTCGTTCATCTGCACCGAGTCTTTGAGTGGTGTACGCGAAGTTCTTCGCGAGTCGATCGATCTACGGAGATGGAAAACGTCGGCGAAGAAACGTCGTCCAGAATGTAGTGGCGGGGTACGATGACCTTACCGAGGGTCAGCAGTGACGTCACTCCCAGGGTGACCCGAGCCGGGATTGCCTCCGGTTTGATCCAGAACGCGATCCACGACATGACGACGATCAGCGCGGACGGTATGTACGTATGGAAGAGATGATAGCCCAGCCGACGGCGCAGATTGAACACGATCTGGATGCACGTGAAGTTGCCGGTCGAGTACTCGATCGTGCAGTCGGTCGTGTAATTATTTGAAATGTCCAGCTGGGGAAGTTCGATCTCAGATGATAGCCCAGCCGACGGCGCAGATTGAACACGATCTGGATGCACGTGAAGTTGCCGGTCGAGTACTCGATCGTGCAGTCGGTCGTGTAATTATTTGAAATGTCCAGCTGGGGAAGTTCGATCTCTGGGTTCACCACTAAAGGATCCGTCATGTTCCAAATAAACACCAGATCCTGCGTGGTGTGCGACACTGAAAGGCAACAGGGTGAAACCTTTCATTTTCGAGAAAGTATGCGAATTTGGCGTGTAAGAT
>NIPQ01090017.1:0-17389 GCA_002806875.1 Lepidotrigona ventralis hoosana
ACAAAAAAAAAAAAAAAAAAAAAAAAAGAAAACACAGGGACGACTGCCTACGACGACACGAGGACTGATCATTGAACGGACTGTGACTGGCAGACAAGACGAGACACCGGATAGACGACACACGCTGACGACGATCGGTGGATGTCAGTTGTAATCGCGCGTAGCCAAGTGACTGCAAACACGCGTTCGTTCACAAACTAAACTATCGGCTCTCCTTTTTTTCTGTCTTATGTGCAGTACGGATTTGTGAATTACGCCCTCGAGTTGCTGGTTGTGAAGACCTTTGACAGCGAGACGTGGGAGGCGATAAAGTAGGTAAAAACGTGGGCGCACGACGCGCCGACTCGCCCTCAACCTCCTCCTTCTCCCTCTAGCGCTATCTTTTGTGCTCACGTTTGCTCTCTATACGCGGCACGATCCGACGTTTGTGTTTCCCTTCCTCCTCCTGCCAGCGCGCGAACCCTGTCTTAAACGACATTCGATTTCACAGACCTTGTTCGACTCCGCTTCGGAAGCGAGAAGACGCTTCGCCAGGCCACGTGGTACGACTCCATGCTTGCCTAATGCCTGCTTTATTTCGTTCTAACGTCCGTCATTTGTGGGATTTAAAAATCTATCGAAATCTGAAGAATCTCTTCTTCTTCAACTGAAAATTCAGCGCCGCGAGAGGCAGGCTTTTCTCTCTTCGCGCGTTTCGTATTGAATTCTCTGGCCAATGTGATTGTACAAATTGGTGAAACTTCTCTGATTCGACGATATGAAAATAAATGAATTGATCGAAATGAATGGTTCCTCCTGTGACGGATTTCGAGCAATTTCTTTCTGAATTTGATATGGAAATACAGGTATCTGCCTGGGACGTATCTTTATTCATGAAGGTTTGTTTGCGAATATTTAAAGATTCATGGTTATATCTCGAAATGTTTGATACTTTATGCATCCCTTTATTGATAGTCATAAATATGCATTGCATATTTTTAAGGGAAATGCGTTTCGCGTCTCTCTTTCTCTGTGTGAAAACGGATCGTAATATTTATATCGTCTAAACGTTTCAGGCGAAACGCTCGCCGACGATTTTCATTCAATTATTTTCGATCAAAAATCGTCCAATCTCGATCGAGATCAAGTTAATCAAAGGCAGGATGGATTTTTCGAAATATTTGCTACAAGCGCGAAACGAAACTCGAGTGGATCGATCACGAGATGCGATCACAAAATACGAAATTCCAATACACTTGCGAAGCTAACGACGCTTTTATCCAAATCGCGAAGGATTTCACTGCTCTTTGCGACATATTATGCCATCGCAGTACAACCGAGTTAACAACACTCGGACCTTACGTTCCATTCGCTCGATATTCACGTTCGTCTTTCTTCCATTCAAATGCACTCGGTGTTGCCACTTTTACCCTTCGAGTACATCAATCACACCCACAAGCACCATTCGCACCTACGCTTACGTAAACTTTCTTTTTATCACACGTTTATCACCTCGTTCACCCTCAGGATTGCCCGTCTCTAAAACTGTACCGACGTGTATCACGACCCGAAAGAATTTCACCCTCTGCCGTGAAGAGGCAAGCGTCCGTAGAAAACGCACACATTCACCACACATTTAACTGTGTGTGTCAAACGAACTGAAAGAGTCGAGCCTCGGGAAATTTCCTTTTTCTTTTCTTCCTCGTCTTCCTCATTGGATCAACAAGTTCGCGTAATAAACTTTTGTTTACCCCGCATCCACAGGGTCTGTTGATTCAGCGACACGGTCCACGAAATATTGGCACGCTTCTCGCTGTTTGCCGAGAATGATCGTCGTCTATGAAGGAAAATCCTTAGATGCTCGATCGTACAGGCTGCATAAACGTTTCGTTATTTGCCGATCAAACGATTCTCTCGGGGGGGAATCGCCGCTATTTATTCGTTATATCGATGACAG
This sequence comes from Lepidotrigona ventralis hoosana, assembly GCA_002806875.1. Lineage (NCBI taxonomy): Eukaryota > Metazoa > Arthropoda > Insecta > Hymenoptera > Apidae > Lepidotrigona > Lepidotrigona ventralis. The sequence goes on from NIPQ01090017.1 coordinate 1,937, forward strand.
CTTCTCTTTTAAACTTACTTGGCCAATCCAGCGCTAGTCTCTCTGCTTCTCCTCTCTGTTTCTCGCGTGTAAAAATGTAATGTCGCGGGTGAACTTTCTACGGTTTCTCACAGTGGAGGAATTCTTTCGCCTGGTTGTGTTTCTAAACTAACAGTAGAAACGGCTTCTCACCACGGGTCTTCTTTTCGTGTTCGCTTAGAAGAAGAACGTTCTTGCGGGTTGCTTGGAGAAATTTATAAAATGATGAAGTAACGAGAAACAAAAGAAAGGACGAAACGATACAGAGACAGATTGGTGCGCCGATCAGTTCGAAATATAAGTATTTTCGCGCATCCTTNGTTCGAAATATAAGTATTTTCGCGCATCCTTCGAAGCTTGAACAAATTTATTTATATTATATTATATATAATTAACACATAATGATTGGGTGTAAGCGAAAGTCGTTTTTTTTTAAATTTAAAATCATTTACCTTTTTTTTCGTCTTTTGCATAAAATTTTCCTTCCGCCGACATGTTTATTCCAACGTATTTAGCGAAGAGCCCGTCAATAGCCATTTTTTAGCGAAAGTCGTTTTTTTTTAAATTTAAAATCATTTACCTTTTTTTTCGTCTTTTGCATAAAATTTTCCTTCCGCCGACATGTTTATTCCAACGTATTTAGCGAAGAGCCCGTCAATAGCCATTTTTTCCATTGAGAAACTTTCGTAAACAGGGAAAGGTGGAGGTATATCTAGAGAGTAAGACGTGGAAGAATTTTCTATCCATGTTATTTAATTTTTTGCACCGTTTATTTTGCCAGATGTCAGTTGGCGTTATCATGGTGGAAAATTAATTCTCTACGATTCAACAAAGACGGCTGTTCTTTCTTCATTCAATTTATCCAATTGATGGCAATGACGATTCACGTCAAGAGTTTCGTTTAATTTCGTGAAGAAGAATAGTATAATTTTCTTTTGATATATTTCGCGATGCAGTTCTTTTTTATGTGTAGGCTCTTTTTCATAGAATGTCATCATAAACTGTCCACTTTTCATCGTCAGTAATAAAACGACACAGAAACGAGTCAAATTTTTCTCGCTTGCTTGATGCAGCATCCAAACATTAAGTTTCGAAATGAATCCANAAATTAATTTTTTTTTTTTTTTTTTTTCTTCAAGAGACGCCGACAATTTTGCTAGAAAGTCGTGGGCAGAATCAATATCAGCTTCTTCTCTTCGAAATAAAAGAAGCGGTCGACGGTGCGATAAAGTCGTCGGGAGAACGATGTTTGTCCGGGAATATCCGGGTGGGGAGGTACGAAAATGTGGGTTACTCTCAAGATACCACAAGATGACTCTCTTGAAAGCTCCCGGCCACTTTAACCTGTCCTAAATCGCGTTTCGTCGTCACCAGCGTGTTTGCAAGTTGCGCGATGTAATTTACGCGATCTGCGTTGGTGCGTTTCGACTCACATAGCGCCGAGCGTCCTATTTTTTCGTAAATTCGCACGCAAAAGTCGACGGGATTCGATCGGCGGCATCAAAGAATTCGAGAGGGGTTTCCTTTCGTCTTTTTTCGGTGTATTAATTAGCGATTTTTTAATTAATTAAGCAGCGTGTTCGAAACGGAGTAAATTCGAGACAATGTTCCGTCTTTGTGTACGTATTCTAGTTTTGAGAATTTACCATAAATATAGGTTTTTAGCTTCACGTGTTCCCCAGAGCACCTCGAGGGCTTCGAGCTCCTCGCAGAGGCATCAAAGCGAAATAATCTCGGGTGAATGGAAAGATTGTATCGTGGCTTTTGTCGAACGTTAAGTACCCGGCGGGAAATTATGCGAAAATACTGCGGCGGGCCCGGAGTGACAGCTCATATCCATGTCAAACGATCGAGTGCCTTTAAACTGTACTTTGTACGTTCAACAGTAAACCAGTCGGGAGCGTCTGGCCTGTGAAATGCTCGGCTTTCAGCCACCAAGAAGTATTTACTTTGTCCGATGCGCAAAAACCAATTAATTTCCTCCGAGTCTCCGAACATCTCGGCGAAAGACGAGAGAAAAGGGGAAAGGAACGAGGATAGTAAAAGAAACGGGAGATCCGCCTTTGCCGGATTACACAACGACACTTTCAATTTCCCGGGAATCCACTCCCTCTCCCCCCACCCCCTCCTCGATAGAGAATAAAACGACTCGTTAACCGACCTTTCTAAATTTTAATAAAATCGATGCTCGCCCGCTGTTAGCCGCGCGCTTCCCTGCTTCAAAGTGGTAATTAATATTTCATCGAGTCGCCAACTTTTCAATAACTCCGCATGAAGAGTTAGTCGAAGGGAACGCGGAGTGTTGAACACATTTTGTGATAATTAAATCAAAGGATCATCAGCGGTGTGACTCTGTCGGATTTTCTCAAAAAACGACGTATCGCCACTGCGAAACTAGTGGAAAGTGTTTAAATACGTGATCAAATAGAAACTCGCGGTATGTTAATTCACACCGCTATGATTTTTGGTTGTTTTCGCGTTGTATCCTGCATGTGTCCTTCAACGATCATATTAGCGTGTGGTTTTAGTAGCTAGTTGCCAATGTTGTGTAATTACTGGTTTTAAATAAAGGCCAATGATTATTAATATCTCATTCACGCAGGAAAGATGCCGCGGTTAACATGGAAGGACAGTTCCTGGTCCGCCAGATATACGACGATGAAATTACGTACAACATCATATCGGCAGCTGTCAATCGACTCAGTACGTATTTCTTCCCCGAAATGTCAGCTTCTAATTACATTTCTGTTCCGCTAAAACAGTACCCGCCGGTCCATTTTTAACGAAACTCGAACGGCTGTCGCGTCAATGGAACACGGAAGTTTGACGTAACAACGATTACTTCTCGTTCGATACCGGATCTTTTTAGCGAGAGAAATACTCCCCTCCGAGTATAATCCTGTCGAAATTCTTAACCTTATACCCAAACAACTGCTTATATCTATCGTTTTCAATGTTCCTTCCTCCTTCCTCCTTTCTAACCTAAACCTAACCTAAATAGAGAAATACTCCCCTCCGAGTATAATCCTGTCGAAATTCTTAACCTTATACCCAAACAACTGCTTATATCTATCGTTTTCAATGTTCCTTCCTCCTTCCTCCTTTCTAACCTAAACCTAACCTAAACCTAACCTAAACCTAACCTATACTTAAATTCCCGACGATGCTTTATCTCATTAACATCCCGCCAAGACCCCTTCCAAATATTTTTATCCTTTGTCGTTGTTATTCAAGTTCTCGTGCAACTCGTCCCCGAATTGTTTGTCTCTGTCATCGTTTCTACAAGAGGTCAAGCAAGAGATCAAAGCAAAAAGTCTGTTCGACGTCTCTCGACAAAAGGCAAAACCATTTCTATTCTCAACGCAGTCGTAAGCTTCGTCAAACGAATCAAGTGTTTCACATCTTTCACTTTGACCGATTTGAACCGTGAATTTTACAAAGTTTGCCGTCTCGTGTGAGAAATACCAGCGGTAATAACGGTGTTACACCTATAGTCGTAAGCTTCGTCAAACGAATCAAGTGTTTCACATCTTTCACTTTGACCGATTTGAACCGTGAATTTTACAAAGTTTGCCGTCTCGTGTGAGAAATACCAGCGGTAATAACGGTGTTACACCTACCAAAAGGAAAGGAAAAAAGAAAAAGGAAAACGAACGAGGTAATCGCTTGGAGCCTTCAACTCTGTAATCTCCGTCGACGAGCAATTTGTCGCGAGACATCGACGTTCGAGCTTAATCTCTTCTCTGCAACGGGAGAAATTGCCATTTCTTCGTTGGTGTCTCTCTGGTAAAATTGTGACGTTGTCCTAGAAGGACGCCGGTATCGACAGCAGCCGTTTAACGGCGCCGAACGACGTTAAACTCGAAAATCAAATTCCCTTCTCGATGTATATATATACCCGGGTGAAATCTTGCAGACATTCCAGCGGACGAGATCCTCGAGCTGTTCGGCCGGATGTTCTTCGAGTTCTGCCAGGACTCCGGCTACGACAAGATTCTGCAGGTGCTCGGGGCGACGCCCAGAGATTTTTTGCAGGTAAATCGTTGCTTCTTCTCGTTTCCTTCGCAGCGAGATTGCCTCGAGGTGGATTCCCCGACGTTCGGGATTCCCCGCGACTCCGAGCGGATTGCGGTGAAAGTTTCTCTAAAACGATGACACGTGCATACGTAGGCAGATTGTTATTCGCGTGTTATTAGCGAGATTGCCTCGAGGTGGATTCCCCGACGTTCGGGATTCCCCGCGACTCCGAGCGGATTGCGGTGAAAGTTTCTCTAAAACGATGACACGTGCATACGTAGGCAGATTGTTATTCGCGTGTTATGCGAATGCGGATTTTTCTCCGTTGCGTAATTCGTGGAACGTTTGCGTTCGATAATAATTTGGTGGACGGTACAAGGTATTTTAACCCTTTGCACTCCGCTGTCGCCGCAGAGGCGACACTGTATGATAAGCTACTACTCCGTTGTCGCCGCAGCAGCGACATAAAAAAAGAAACATTTTTTTAATTTAAATATTCTTTAGTCTTTCTTGGAAGCCTATGCTGTTAATTTGTGTAAATAATTGTGTTAAAATTATTATCATTTTTTACCATAAAATGAAGAAATTCGAAAAGTAATTTTTTTATTTATTGTACTTTTATATATTTTTTTAATTATATTGTATTAATGAAACATATTTTTAAAAATGTATTCACATTGTTTTTTAATGACAAAGCAGTTTCAATATGATAAATAGTTTGGAGTAGCTGGTAGCCGATAGTAAAAATCGGAGACTCGGAGTTGCTGATAGGTTATATTGAAAATTGTTCCGAGTGCAAAGGGTTAAATATACTAAATAATGATAATGTTGTTCAAAAATGAGGAAGAAAAATGTATCGAATTGGCCAGAAATGAAAGGCGAGTTTCTCACGAGAAACAATTTTATCGATCATCTTTCTTTCGGCGACTTCATGATTCCACGTTCAAAATAGTTCTCATCTTTTTCCTATGAGAAACATGAACTCGTATTGGAATAATCATCAATTCTGACACAGTTTTGCAGCTTCTTCACCGTATACTATACATCTAATCATTTTTTATTATACTCATTTTAATATATTTTGATCCTCCATTTCGAAATCAGTGGCAAACGAGCAATTGTCGACGAGATTGTGCATTTCCTTTCTCTGAAACAATCTTGAACAATCAGCTGTCAGATTATGCAGTGAACTTGCAGTTTGGAATGAAGTTAGCTACATCGTAAGATGAACATGCACGTTCATCTATTAGAAAGGAACACAGTTACTTTCTGGCCAACCCGATAACTGTTCAAGACTCTAGAATTCTTTCACAAATTGTAGAACCATTCAAAGACCTTCTGTCCTCGTTATACGTTCGTATACGCGTGTCCTACAATTCATTGATAATTCTATTATTCGCAGTATCAAGCAGGCAGTGTACATGTATGCTCGTTGTTCGGCGAAAGCCCGATGCACTCGTTTGAGAGAAACGATCGCGGCAATCCACGGCTGAATGATCAAACAAAGAGCGCGTAAACCCGTTCGTGTGGTCGAAATGCCGCGGAATATTGCCAACCTCGCTGGGAAATGTTTTTGTCGCGCGCGCCTAGCCGATGAATTACCGTGATTTCTTTGTGGCGTTTCAGCGGTTCGTTTGTTTTTTCTGCAAACTATCGCCGGCAACGCCCAACGTGTGTGTCTATTTAGATAACATCGAGTGCGTTTAAACAGGAATTAAGCTGAATTTTCTTTCTTGGACAAGAAGGGAGAAAAAACAAAGGACCACAGTGGGCACACAGTGTGTTTGTTTATATATCTCATTCAGAAAGAGAAACGTTCGAATTAATTATAAATTCACGAATTCTGTTTAATATCTCGCGCTGTTTAGTCATTCACGTCCGGATATATCACCTGTGCCACGGTAAACACACGGTTTTGCTTTCGTATAATTATGAAAGACATATATTACGCGGTTACGTGCGAGAGATACAGAATTTCAATTTAATCGTGTGTGTGCACGCATAATACGCGTCTCGCTCTAAATCAGAATCTTGCAGTTGCTGTCATTACCGCTCGAATGCGTGCGATGTCACGGAAATTCAAAGGATTCGAATTTGTTCAATGAGAACAAATTACGAGGACGTAACGTTCGCAAGATACTGCGCTGTGATCGGCAGTGAAGGTGAAACGTGAAACATCGAAAACTTCGAAACTTTGGCGTGGCGCATAAAAGTTGAAACTTGCACTCGCGACGAACGAAGCAATTAGCAAGCAAGAAATGTCACTTGCCAGTCGAGACGAGGTTATTATCGTGTCGTTTTCCCTCCGCGAAAGTCTCATTTCCGGTTTCTCCCTCGACTCGGCACAGTCACGCACGGCCAGTTAGTCCACCGTCCTGTCGAGCGTTCGAACTTGGAACATTTCGCGTTCGTTCGTCCCTGAGATATCGACACGCGATGCATCGACGATGGGAATTAATGGAAAGAAATTGAATTGGAAACGCGTAACGAGTATTACATGCCGGTGAAACGGCGCGCGCGCGCACGCTGAAACGCGAACTGGCAATCGAAAATAAATTAGGGGCAGAGAAATGTTTTACTTAAGCGAAACGCGATGCCCGATAATGGGGGAGAGGGGGTGTACGCGGCCATAGATCGGCAGGGAGTGTCGTGTAACCTTTAATTACAGAATTTGGACGCCCTCCACGACCATTTAGGCACTTTGTATCCGGGAATGAGGGCACCCTCTTTCCGATGTACCGAGAGGCCCGAGGACGGAGCGCTCATATTACATTATTACTCCGATCGACCTGGTTTGGAGCACATTGTGATCGGCATCGTCAAGGTATTTCTATCGCTTGAATGTAACTTGAAATCAGCGAGAATCAAATGGATCTTAATACATTCGCAAATATATACATTGCCGGCAAATGAAAGTGAAGAAAATCTCAAGCCGTTGAAAGAAAAAATTAGAAAATTCGTTTTGTAAGTATATTAGTCTGGTAAGAGTCTGCTGTTTGAAACGATTTTCAAAGATTTGAAACTTTTCAAGATTTTAATACAGACAGAGCGAATGCTCGTGCGTTTATGGACAGTTGTTTGCTCGACAAAATTTACTTGTTAATTGCATCGAGTGTATCATTTACTTTTAAAATTGTTAGCTATAACGCATATCGTCGGGATTTCTGTTGTAATTATTCAAACGCAATTTGCCTTGGTGACACGCTCTCTGACATTTCGGACCGCGTGTATTTCCAAGAGAACAGCTAAATGCGTCAACTAATCAAATTCCCAGCATTCAATTTCCATCCCGACGAATTTTATCCGGATTGTGACGAGCCGCTATTTAAATGAATTAAATCGATTCTACTTTGTTGATCCTTTCGGCGCAGACCGTGGCGAAAAAGCTTCACGGCACGGACGTAGAGATGCGAATACTGAAGACGAAAAACGAGTGTGATCACGTGCAGTTTTTGATCACGAACACGTCTGGTCCCGGGGTCGTGTCAAATCCCATGATCGCCGAGCTCGAAACTATATCCGTGGGTGAGTAATGAAACATATTATACGCGAAATCTTTTTATCTCTATCAGACGTATTTCAAATTCGGTCTTTCAAATTCTCTCAAACTTCGTCGGTGCATTTCAGTTCTGGAAATAAAATCTGGGACGTGCTGGGAACAAACACTTCATTAAAAATTTAATAATAAAAAGTATGACACGGTAATGTCCCCCTTCTTCGTTTCGTAAAAAATTGGTTCAACTAACGCTGTGCCTCCGACAATGGGATCCCTTAAATCATTTGTCCAACGCGTTCAGTTTTTTTCTGGAAGTTACAGCGGACTTTAAAAGCAAGAAGCGTGTTTTTTCTTTTTTCTTTTACATGTATAAAATTAATTGAGAAGACGAATATTGAATGTAATGAACTTTAACTCGTAATAAATTTAACGCCAGGTATATCGATGTCAGGCTCACGTGGTTACAACGAACGAGCTTTATCTTTCATATTTTTGTTACAGAATTTTAGTGAAACATTTATGGTGACTTTAATTCAGTTTTTTGCTCTCTCTCTTCCATAAAAAGGGAAAGAGAAATTTTCCAGATGATAAAAACATTTAATTCCATTTGGTCGTGTTCGGCCAAAGTCGTTTTATAATATCGGGAATAAAGTAAATGTTATCGCACATTAAAATATTTGTAAAATCGGCGAAGCACCGACGACGAACAAAAGAAAGTTTTTTACTGAAAGCTTTTGCAAAAAAAAACACGTGTGCCGTAGAACCGAAAGTGAGCCCGATGACGTTCTGTCGAGTTTTTCCGTTCCATCTGATGTTCAACCGAGACCTGACTATAGTTCAAACTGGATGCACCATAACACGAGTTATCCCTCAAGTGTGCTCTGGTAATTGCAAGCTGAACGACATCCTTCTGACCGTAAGTTCCTGTAATTATAACTTGCATGAACGGGGCCGTCAGGTGCTACCAACATCCCCGCTATCTCCAGCCATGCAAATTTTGCAAATCTTGCATTCAATTATACGTAACGTTTGTAATTACCTCGTAGAATAACGTCCATAAACAGAAATTTCAACGCTGACATTAATTTGCATCTAACAGCCTGTGAATGGCTATCTGCGTATGATAAATATTTGGACATTGATAGAGAGCATGTTAAACATTTATTGTTACATTGTTGCTGTGCATTTAATGGACGATTGTGTATTATCGTACTGATTTCATCGGCAAACAACAAGTATTCGCCCATTAACCTTGTTTGAAAGCCACGCAAATAGTAGTAGGTCACTGATCCAACATGTATTATAGTACTTTGTTCAGAAAAAAAAAAGTGTAAATTTCGAGACACGTTCCATCTGAAAATATTTGATTTATTTCCTAAATTAACTCACTAGTGTGGCTCTTAATGTAATTTCGCTTGATCGTATGGATATTTCATTTGGACGTTACTTGCATCATCGATATAAATGCGGGAAAAAATATGAGACGATTTTTCCAGCGAAAGCAGATATTATTACTGATACTGCAATTTCTCAATAACTACTTCTTCCATCCGCAGCAATTCATCCGAGAGGAGTCTGACGTAATAAAAAGATCCATAGTACATCGTGGTACTGTACGACGATGACAGATAACAAAATTACATGTAACGATATATTGGCATTATTGATAAATCCGTAAATGCATGCACGTCAAATATACACATATACGTGATATTTTATTATTCTCAACGACACAAAAGTCTCACCTTGCCGTTGATAGAATTATGGAATTTTTTCTCGAAATATATTATAGCCTGTATAAAACTAGCAAGAGGATGTCGTTTGAAACTGAATTACGGAAGAATTGATCGCGCGAGACGTCAGCTCGAGAGGAATCGTGATGGTGGCGCCGTTTCGTCCACGAAAAAACAGCATATTAGTCGACGCGGACCAAGTGGAAATTGCGTTATTGTGCACCGAGCGCACGGCCACCGACGATATAATTCTCGCGGACTCGTGCACGCGTGATCGTGTGTCTTTTAAATGCGGTTTGTTCGAAGCGGCGCTACGTGACACGCGCCGTGGCAACGGCGTCGTTTAACTTCGTTTGCATCCATTTGCCCGTGCAATTATTCGTCCGTTGTTGACCCCCCTCCCTTCGATCGTCGCTCGTATTCCACGACGCTGCCTTCGCAGAAATCGAAACAGAATACACCGTTCCACGTGCATAAATGCATGCAACGAAGTCGATCGATAATGAACCAAGAATCTCGTCTCGTTGATCCAGATACATATTTATAAACGTTCCGTATATATACCGCGACTTGTTACTTAAATCGCCAAGCAAAGCATCGGGCAACTGAATATTGTTTCCTAATAAACAATTTCGCGTGTTGCCAGCACTGTCGCGAGAAAGAAATCTCCAGACTTGTTGTTGATTCCAGGTGAGACCACATTTGGAGCTGACGTTCGAGAACATACTGTCACACATAAATACAGTTTACGTGCTACGAACAAAGAAAGGAGTGATGCGAGTCGACGCTTCGGAGGAGTACTCATATCTACGTTTGAAGGTTAGTACATTTTCTTATACACGCCATTTTTTTTTTATCCCGGTTGCTTCGTTTCTTCTAAATTGCACGTTTCCTTATATATTATATATTTAATTAATTAATTAATATATTATACATTTACATATTTAATTAACTAATTATTTAATATGTATTATTTATTTACGTATTTTCTTATATATTACATTAATAAGGTCTCGAGAAACTTTGTTATTATATATATATAATTTATTTACGTATTTTCTTATATATTATATATATAATTTATATTATATATATTTTATATTTTTTATATATAATATATTATATATTATAAATATACATACATATATATATATATATATATAAGCGACAATAACAAAGTTTCTCGAGACCTTATTAATGTAATATATAAGAAAATACGTAAATAAATAATACATATTAAATAATTAATTAATTAAATATGTAAATATGTATGTTAAATAAATAATACATATTAAATAATTAGTTAATTAAGTGTGTGTGTGTGTGTGTGTGTAAGCAATGTGTTTTATTGTCACGTGCAAAAGAACGCTACTTTTCCAGGGGCAAATGCTGTACATACCCGAGTCAGACCTCGTCACGTTTCTCTGTTATCCCAGCGTTATGAACTTGGATGATCTAACTAGGTAAGAATTCACACGAACGTATCTCATTCGCGAATATTATTCAATATACGGAACGCAACCATCATTGGTTGATTCAAATCGAATGAAATTAGCTCGATCTGGTAAGAAATTAAAACCCGAGCGGAATGATCTAGATAGATCGGAGATCAAAGGTAAATCCAAATTCAATTAAATTCCAATGTTGAAAACCTCGTCCGAACCGGTATACCGATCTATGCACGCAGGGGACTCGATTTTCCCGCGTTTAACGCATCGAAGTCGCGTTGATTAACGAGACACGTTTCTGCCGAGCACGTTAGCGCGACCTCGATTTGTTAGAAATCGAAGAGGCCACAAATGTTCGCATTCCATTCGGCAATACGAAAATTCGCCGTCTCGGCAATTGTATCACGTCGATTGACGTATCGTTATCCACGTGAATCCACCACCACCGTGCATTGATCCATACATCGTACAGCAATTATCGAATAGTTGCTAAATTGAATTTCAGTTAAACCAAATAGCACGACACGTGCGACTATGATCGATAACGGGGAACGGGAACGCATTCATCGTCGTTGCGCCCGTCGGTGACGAACGTCCTGAATTCTATAAAATCGACTACGATATATGTCTCTGCCCGTAGCTAAACGCGAATGAACGAGTGATTGAAAGATTTCTCACTTACGAAGCGAAAATTGAGAAAGTGAAGAGGTTATTAGGTNTTTTTTTTTTTTTTTTTTTTTTTTTTTTTTGCGTGCAAATTAAAGACGAATTTTTCACGAGAAACGAACACTCTATTAATATATTCGAACATTTTGTTAGATCACCTTTTGCCATCTTTCCTTTCGACAATTTTAGGATTCCAGGAATGTTCAAGAAAGTTCTCGTCTTTTTCGACGACAGACAGCGATTTAGTAAATCAATTCTGACACAGTTCTGAGGAATTTTTTATTATTCTTTTCTTCTCGGAAGTAGGGCAAAGGTGTTCCTTTATTGAACAATTGTTAACGAGATTGTGTATTCTCTTTTTCTCGATCGTCGAGAACGATTTCTCACTTACGAGGAAATTTGTAATATTGCAGACGTTCACATATTATACAGGATCTTTCAAATTTAAGTGTCAAAACTCTGGGAGTGTTTGGAGGAACAAGAATTTCTCCACTTTTTTTTCTTTTCCACTTGTTTATTTTTTATTATTATTTTGTTTTTATTTCTATATTTATCTTTATACATGATTTTATTTCTACTTTTCATTGTCAATCGTATAAATATATAATTATACGTGTTATCATCTATTTTATCATTCGTATTATCATCTATTATCGTCTACATCATCCATTTAATGAAGATATTGTTCAAAATGCTGGCAGCATTGTCAGCGTTACATCAAACATTGACATTGTTCTCGTGATGTCTGATACAATCGCGATTTAGTCTCTTAGTTGATTAATATATAATCATTGAATTGAAACTTGTTGAACGAAGTGAGAGAATAAAAACTTTTCTGTTTCTTTTTTTTTTTTAATTTTATATCGTATAAATAACCGATCCTCTTTCGTCCAAAGCTATCAACATATTTCGATTTCTCACGATCAGTGAAAGATTTCTATATCATCTATATCTCCTGTGTGGAAGAAAATGGAAATATCTTCTTTCAAAGTGGCAAGAAATCGGTACATGAAGCTCTCAACTCGTCAGTCGATTTCCAGCGACCGAAACACGACGGCTATTCAGGTCGTTATCGTAAATAGAAATAGACGCAACGTGTACTAATGGCTGACTCGGTGACTTTCCCTATTAATTCATCGTAACTTATTGCCTCGTCTCTCTGCGCGGAAAATATTTGTCCTCGTGGTAAAGTAACGGGTGTAGTGGCCATTCGATAGACGCTCGCGCGACAGTTCGCGTAATTATAGTCATTCTAGCGTCTGGCGTTGCGAGCATAAATTCTCGTCACGCTGTTCTCGCCACCGAATTACCCTTGTCCGAATAATCTTCTCTCTCGTTGTCCCCGTAATTCCTCCCTCCCTCTCTCTTACGTTCAAATGTTCTTCCCTCATTTCCTCTCGTTCTTTGTGCCTCACCGGGGCAAAATAATGCGTCCCATCTATTTCCTGAGGATCGAGGAGAGAATTCGGTCGCGAACGCAATCATTTCGCCAACGATACTCGCGAGAAGATGGTCCTCCTGGACCTTCTGGATAACTTCTAGAGCAGTACGAGCCAACTGGGATTCAGCGGAGCAGACGCTAGACGTCGAGGTACTTCAATTTGAAGCCAAGCTGAATTTAAATCTTAATGTTATCTCCGGATTTACCGCGTTCGTTTCATCTCGCAAAAGTGAGCGACTGACAACGCGGCAGAGCTGTTGAACTTCGAAAAATCAACCGAAAATTATACTGCATTGCATTATTTTCGACGTGGGGAAAGATTACGATCCCACGGGAGGAAGCTGACAAAGTTTACCCGATCGTCGCCGGTGTACCAGGAACTTGAGGCTCTTCACTTTAACGAACCTCGAGAGCGCGTTTTTACAGCCCCCCCTGCCCCCTCGTCGTCGCGTAATCTTTATACCGCCGGCAAGCGAGAGGGGTGGAGACGATGAATTATACATTAGGGATGATTAAATGCTGAATCTGAAATGAGAACGATTAGAAGTGTCGGAGATAAATTGCGTCGGATCTCGAGGTGCCCGTGCTCTCCGCGAGAAGTCAGAAATATCGTTTAACGCCGCGGACACGGAATTAATGGGATCTTTCGTTGTCGCATCGGTTGTTACTTTTTAAATTGTGCAGGTTAGGTTAGGTAACATGAAACCATTCATTGTTCCCTCTCCCTTGAAGGAACAATGGATCTTAAGCATTGCGATGAAATATCATTTTTGCGTGCAAGTCATTTCGAAATTAAAAACGTCAGGCTCTACGCGATGAGTTTGCTCTCGGTGTTTTTGAGGATATTAAAAATACCTGTTATACATAATTCATCCGAATTGAAAAACGCAACAGATGTATATCATACGAAATTGAAATANAGGTAACATGAAACCATTCATTGTTCCCTCTCCCTTGAAGGAACAATGGATCTTAAGCATTGCGATGAAATATCATTTTTGCGTGCAAGTCATTTCGAAATTAAAAACGTCAGGCTCTACGCGATGAGTTTGCTCTCGGTGTTTTTGAGGATATTAAAAATACCTGTTATACATAATTCATCCGAATTGAAAAACGCAACAGATGTATATCATACGAAATTGAAATATTTAAAATATTAAAAGAATCATTCGCTGTTTTGCTCTCGGTGTTTTTGAGGATATTAAAAATACCTGTTATACATAATTCATCCGAATTGAAAAACGCAACAGATGTATATCATACGAAATTGAAATATTTAAAATATTAAAAGAATCATTCGCTGCTAAGTTCATTACTGAGTGTACACGTATTTATGGTGCCATTAACATTGGAATGTTGATCGTTTCAACAAAAGAGAGATCTTCTTTGCACATATAATGTATAAAATTCAAGAAACATATTTTTGAGTAAAAAAAAAAGAAAAAAAAACGACACTTTCAAACTTGCTTAACTCTAATTTGTAAAGTATAATCGACAGATAGAATACAGATTGATTTCTGATCACTGATGAACGAACCCTATTCGTACAATCTGAATGCATTTAGAAAACTTACAAATAAGCTATTTCTTTGGATTTTGCAAACACGTTTGCAAATTACGTTCACGCGTCAAACAGCATCGTGATCCCCCTCACGTTTCTCAATGGACGCGCGTTGACGCGGCAGAGAGCCTTACTTTTTACTTGGGGGCCGTTTTCTGATTGTCAGGCGAGGCTTGTACCTGAGCGACATCCCCCTTCACGACGCCACCAGAGATCTCGTGCTGATGTCGGAGCAATTCGAGGCTGATTACAAATTAACGAGGAACTTGGAGTTGCTTACCGATAAATTGCAACAGACGTATCGCGAGCTCGACGGCGAGAAGCAGAAAACCGACAGGTAAGGATTTCCGTTCGCGTAATTTTCTGATTAAGGAAATCCCCATTGGCCTCGTTTGCCATTTATCCTGACGCAATTCTGTCGAGGAATCGGCTTCCTCGGCGTTCTCGGGGTTTCTTACTCGACAGGATACTCTCTCCTGCCGGAAATTGGATCGTGATTTCTTTCTCTCTCTCTCTCTCGTCTCCGTCTCGAGAGGCGTTCCTCAAGCTCCGTCTGTTTCGACACTTTGAAACGTCGACGATCGTGATCGCGGCGTTACGAGGCGTCTTAATCTGGAAGTGAATTTACCGTCGAGTGGCGTACGATACGACGGATTCAAAGCGACGGAAGACGTGTGAAAATTGAAAGAGGCCGAGCGAATGATCGAACTTGCTGCGACTCTCGCTTCCGTTGAACGTTCTAATTTTGGCTTCTTATCGTAAATTAAACGTTGCGACGCAAAAAGAAAAAAAGAAGAAAGAAAAACAGAGCAGATAATATATTTGACAGATATATCGAGAGAGGGTTTATCCATTAATTATGGCAAGTTATTATTAGCCAGCGTCGATCCTAAAATTTAACAGACTTCACTATCGAACTTTCAATTCTCGAATCGTATCGAATGACTCGCGAAAATTACAAGAAAGAGAGGCAAAGCTTCGACTTTGAAGAGGACGAAAGTTGGTCAAAAGTACAAAAGCTGTGTGTCCCGTAGATTATTGTACTCCGTGCTGCCCATTTCCGTGGCGAACGA
>NIPQ01090018.1:0-19496 GCA_002806875.1 Lepidotrigona ventralis hoosana
GGAACAAGGTGATGCGACATTACGAAGCTAATTGACAAAGATCGTTCAGTTCTGCAAATATTCCAATAACATACAGGGTGTTCAATTATAATGGAACATTTCACGAAGGATTGAAGTTGTCAAAAGAATACTTCAACGAAAGTTTTTTTCTTTCGAAGGGGGGCAAAATTATACGGTGCAAATCGATGAACTAACAACGCACTAAGTCGATAATTAGCTTAGAATTGTTATCGTTAAGATAAATGAGACGACGCAAATAGGTTGCTTTTAAAGACTTCCAAAAATATCGAGCAAAATTATACGGTGCAAATCGATGAACTAACAACGCACTAAGTCGATAATTAGCTTAGAATTGTTATCGTTAAGATAAATGAGACGACGCAAATAGGTTGCTTTTAAAGACTTCCAAAAATATCGCTCGAATGTTTATTACGATTGACGTTCGCGTGATAGAGGAAGAAGAGGGATGATGTATTATTTACATATTTAGTAGCCGAACGATCGAAATTGCTAAATATTTCAACGGGTGACGGAATATCAAGATAATCAATATTTAGAGGGAGTTCGTGAAAAGATCTTAGACTTTTTGCCATTGATATCTCTCGATTGAGAAGTAACGCTGTTCAACTCACGCTTGACTAAATATTTCAACGGGTGACGGAATATCAAGATAATCAATATTTAGAGGGAGTTCGTGAAAAGATCTTAGACTTTTTGCCATTGATATCTCTCGATTGAGAAGTAACGCTGTTCAACTCACGCTTGCGGCCACAAATTTACGCACACAGGCCCGTTTCTGCTTACGTAGGCATCCTGCTTTCTCATTGCTGGCGACGATTCACTTATACACATATCGTTCTCTCCAAACGAACGCGAATCCCTCTTTTTACTGTCACGACGATGACGTCAATTCTCTCTAATCCCGGTGCTCATTTCCGAAAATTATGGTAGCACCGGTAGGCCAACGTACCGTCGACGGACGTTTAGGACGATCATCGGTTTCCTGATTACGACCCTCCTGCCTTTTACAAATGATTTCGCCTTGTCGCTTACGGCTTTTCGTTTTGAAAATCAACCAATCAACGATACGATCAATCGCGTGACATTTGATTTAACATCATTGGTCATTTATATAGTTCGTCGCGAAAAGTCTACATACATATACAAATGCTTAAAGGAAAAACTAAGGATTTTTAACGTTTTATAGATTTGTTTAGTAACATACTCTTGATTTATCATCATATTATCTTTGTATGCATTCATTTTGTATTTTTTTTTTTTTATTATCAAATCTACTATGTAATCACTATCCATGTGTATTAAAATATGCAAAATATGTTTTTATCATCATCATCATAAATTCTATTTGCTATTTTATTCGGTGTACAAATGATAATTNGGGAAAAACTAAGGATTTTTAACGTTTTATAGATTTGTTTAGTAACATACTCTTGATTTATCATCATATTATCTTTGTATGCATTCATTTTGTATTTTTTTTTTTTTTATTATCAAATCTACTATGTAATCACTATCCATGTGTATTAAAATATGCAAAATATGTTTTTATCATCATCATCATCATAAATTCTATTTGCTATTTTATTCGGTGTACAAATGATAATTGTATATAAATCTTGCGTAAAAAAAGTAAAGTCAATACTTTGTAAATGGTCCAATTTTAACTAGCAAATTGATCAACATGTATGTACACTTCTCCGATTAACTGCATATTGTATTTGCAATTGGAACAGTATAAGATAATATTTTTCCTTGACAAAATCAAATATCAAATATTTGTTAATATGTACGCATGTATATGTTAAAGACATATTTTTATTCGTATTTTATTTTACGTGCACACGAATATAACAATCTTTGCTGATTGTATTATATTTTCCATCCTTTGTTAGCATTTATTTCTGAAGAAACGATGACGATTTGCTATCAATGCTTAAAATACAAGGTAATTAAACACAATTAAACACACAAGGCAATATCTGTAGATATGCGATCATCGATGTTTTTTTAATATCGATTTTCCCAGTCTCTATAATAGCAACGATGTTACGTAACATTAGTGAAGGTCGAGATATACTCGATCGTTCTTCCTATGAAAGTGACCTTATAATTGTGACGCTTATGTTTTTAACATCATCGATTAAGAAAAGCAATATCAGCGATGAATTTTCGATGAAGATAAGGATAGAGTCACAGATCGGTATAAATCGGCACTGCAACAGTAATAACGAATCATTAATAAAGGAAAATATGCGGGTGATAATAACATATTCTTCTCAAATACTCAAATGTTAATATTTATTGCTGTAGAAGTGTAATCGAAATAAATATCGTGCGAATATAATATATACAAGGCAAAAATGTTAGAAATATGAAAAGTGCAGTGTAAATTCAGTATAGAAACATCATAGCAATTAATAAATACATGAACATTCTTTTTTTTTTTTTGCTTTTTTTTTCTTACAAGCACGCCGAAAAAAATCGTCATTCAAAATATTGCAGACACGTATATTTAATTTCACGTAGTTGTCATAAAATTCCATTGACTTTCCGCTTTTAGTGTAATCGGCATGAAATTAATGATTTATAGCTATAAAGAACACTATCCAGGCAACGTTGTAAAGGTGAGGGACGCATCCCCACGCAGTACCATTAGGCCCATAAAGTAATTTTATGGGACTGACCTTTTACTTAACGATACAATTGCCAAAAGAACGTCTGTCTTTCTAATCACGTGATTGATTGAGTGAGTGAGAAGGACACAAAGAAAGTTGGCCTTGCCGGCAAGCGACTTGCGACAATGGTTAAGACATCTTAAAATTCAACCAAGCCTACTTTCACAACGTCTAAAATCTACGAGTATACCTGGGACGTTTCCTGCGTTATACACGCTGCGACCGCTCGCAATCAATAAAGTGCGTATTCACCAGCGTGAAATAACACAAAACAAAGTGCAGTTTGTTTCGTCAACAACCTAGACCCTTTAAAATAGCGTACATTATTTATACATTACGTGAGACCTAATAAAACTTTCTCTGATATCGATCAAATGAAATGTTGGAATAGAGGTGCATGATAATTATATAAAATAAATACAATGATATATACAATATTCTTTATGTAATCGAACATTCACTAAACAATTTCTTCGTCTGAACAAGAAATCATCTTTTTCTTTTTTTTTATCTTTTTTTTTTTCTCACATTTTTGGCGCTCAATTTGCACAGCTCTATTCCTAATCTATTCGTGGCCTATAATAGAACTACGAAAGAATGTCATATAAAATCGCTTAACAATCGACGTGATGTTAAATAAGTGCAGTCGTTCATTGCGAGGATCATTTTAATACGGTTTAATTCAACACGTTAACTGCCACGCGAGATTTATACGCTTCGCCTCACGGGACGGAATATTGAATTAGAAAATTGGAAGATATTTTAATGCGATAAAAATATTAAAAATTAGAAAAATATTATAAATTAGAAAAGGTTAGAAAATGTTATGCGTAACGAAAGCGTATTTTTCGTTNCGAGATTTATACGCTTCGCCTCACGGGACGGAATATTGAATTAGAAAATTGGAAGATATTTTAATGCGATAAAAATATTAAAAATTAGAAAAATATTATAAATTAGAAAAGGTTAGAAAATGTTATGCGTAACGAAAG
Source organism: Lepidotrigona ventralis hoosana (assembly GCA_002806875.1). Lineage (NCBI taxonomy): Eukaryota > Metazoa > Arthropoda > Insecta > Hymenoptera > Apidae > Lepidotrigona > Lepidotrigona ventralis. The sequence continues at coordinate 3,689 of NIPQ01090018.1, forward strand.
CGTATTTTTCGTTATATAGAATTTAAATTTGAATTATTTTGAACTGTTCGTAGAAACGTCACTGATGGCCATTATGGTAGTCAACGTATTAACCGTAAAATCTTTGCTATCGGCAAACCAACGAACAAAATCGATGCCCTCGATTAAGTGGTTTTATCCCGATAGCAACAAATACGTACGTGTATGTACGAATTATGTAACATTAACAATAGATGTGCAATGGTTTGAAGCTGATAAAGAAAGAAAAGACTTGAAATAATTTCAACTGAACGATGTTCGACGACATTCGTAATTGGCGAATCATTCTTCTCGATTTAATGAGATGTAATGGTAATATAGTCAGAACGCGATAATGATTGCATGTATGTATTCAACGATTGTAAGTGATGCGATTTCTGAGGAACTTTTAAGCGTTTTCGTCACCCCATTCGAAACTCTCTTCCCCGCCAGACGTTACTTCTTCGATTTTTGGCGATTCTTCGACCGCGTTCCCACCAGTTACGGGTCTATTTTCTGCCCCTTCTGGTTCCTCGACAAAAGGATCCTCTGACAACTCGAAGTGTTCTTCTTCGTGTGCTTCCTCCTCGATCTTTGTAAAAATAAGATAATTTTATGTTATATTAAGCTTCTGCATTGTTGTGAATTGGGGATATCTTAGTCGGTAGAGCATCAGACTCTTAATCCAGGATTCGAGACATTGTCCTTTAGGACAACAGCACGGGAGAGCTCTGTGTGTATAAAAAGGTCTCCCGGAGCTCTCCCAACGTGCGGAGGACGGCCATTGTGGAGGTTTTAGTCGGTAACAATCCGACACTACCTGGGTCTTCCTTTAAAAGACTCAGGTGTCTTATAAAGATTTCCTCGACGTAAAGAAAGAAAAAAAAAAAAGTTATATTAACGTTATATAATATTAATATTAATATCATGCATTATTCATTGTAATATTTGTTGAACTTGATATTTACCCTCGTATCATCGTCTGTAATTGGATCATACGGCCTTTCTTCCCTTTCTTGATCAGTAATATCGTATGTGACCACATCGTCGCAAGAATGATCGATGTCTTTCACTTCGTCTGCGTCGTCAAACGTAACATTCGCTAATCTCTCTTCTTTTTCCTCCTCTTGACGAACCTTCTCGAGGTGTTCCTCTATGATCGTTTGCTCCTGTTGTTTCAACAAAGCCGTTGTTTTGGCTTCTGCAATTTCCCTAAATACGCGAAATTATATATTTTACATCGTAGGTGTGGTTTTCTTCTCAGAAGCCTGAGATTATAGGCGTGATTCACACAGGTTACCTTTCTTCCTCCAGTATTCTTTCGGTTTCCAATCGTTGAGCTTCCAGTTTCTTCTCCTCGGCTTGCCTCTGAGCTTCAGCTTGCTCTTGCTCGACAATTTCATCGAGATGAGCTACTCGTTCCTGTGCTACTTTCAATGCTTCCCATGCCTTTAACTCGTCGACTTCGAGTTTCACTCTTTCCTCTTCCGCTGCTTGTCTCCTTTCCTCTTCACTCCTGTAAGAAATCATCGATATGAAACGAATTAAACGTTCTCGATACTCGATTATTGTGCCAGTACGCGAGTATGAGATGCCTGTGTCCTATAGCTTTGAAAACGATTGAACAGGAGTTGAAATTTTGGCATGCGTATCAGTTACAAATCGATTACTAGGTTACCCAGCCGAGTTCAATGTTATGATCGTTTCGCGAACGATTCGCGGTCAATACTGTTATTTCAAATCGTCAATTTTGTTACATAAGATTTTCACACGTGCCAATTTTACCCACCTTGCCTCTTCAGCAGCTTGAACAAGATATGTCTCTATTCTCTTGATCGCTGCCTCCTTGTCTTGTTTCACTGAAATTAATTACTTATTAACGAAGTGTGTTCCATTGATTAATGAGTCTTGAATGAAACGTTTTCATCTTCACGCGTGATAGATACACACGACGATTTTCAGAAATCAAACAAGGAATTATATATATGTATATACGTTACGAAACGTACGGATATCATGCAACACAGAATAAACTGGTAAACAATAGTAATCATGTCCTTGTATTTTATACTCGCCAGCTTGTTCGGTATGCTTATCCACGACATTTTAAATCAACCAATTTTCTTAGGCAACTTCTTTTTCAGGTCAACATACCGTTTTCATTCGTTGCCTCCTCGTCTGTTTTCTCCGACTGACTTACAGCTTCTGTAGTTTGAGGTTCTGAACTCGTTTCCGGTGTAGGTTCTTGTTTGGATTCTAGCCCAGATACCGGTTCTTCAACCGCTTCTGATTCTGACTGCTGCACACTTTCCGATTCTAGCGGCTTTGCTGATTCTACCGCAGGTGATTCAGGCTCCTTCGCGACTTCTACTTCCTTCGTGAGCTCGGATTCTGGCTTGGTCGCAGGTTCAGCCTCTTTTGCAGTTTCTGGTTCCGGTTCTTTTACGGGTTCCGGTACATCCACAGATTCTGCCTGTTTTGCGGGTTCTGGTTCTTTCACTGGCTCTGATTCCTTAACAGGTTCTGCTTTCTTCGCAGACTCCGGTTCTTCCTTAGCAGGTTGTGCTTCTTTCGCACGTTTGGCTCTTTTCAAGGATTTAGGTATTTCTTTCGCCGGTTCAGGTGCTTTCGCAGGTTCAGGTTCTTTCACAGATTCAGGCTCCTTCGCAGCTACAGATTCAGGTTGAGCTGCGATTTCTGATATAACTTCAGGCTCTTTCACAGGTTCCGGTTCAGCTTGAATCTCTTTCTCTGGCTCCTTCGCAGGTTCCAATACGAACGTTTTGGCCGCTTCGTCTTTCGTTTCTTTCGTTTCCGCTTTTTCCCGCTTTGATTCATGTCTCCTTTCCGGCTTCGGTTCCGTTCTTTTGTCTGTTTTAACTGCTACAATAGATACGAACGATCACGACGCCACGTTTTGTTACGAACACTCGGAATTTCAAGAAGAATCGTACCTTTCCTCAGCGTTGGCTCGTCCAAATCAGGTTGCAACGCTCGCGCTAAAATTTGTCAAACAACGTGAACCAGTGGGATAAGGTATGCAACTTTAATTGTTAACACATTCGAGACTGATGACACAACCACTGCGACATTTAATATCTCTATTTACAATTAGTAGCCAAAGAATAGCAGCGTCATTGATCGAGACCTACGTTACTATTGAGTTGTTGGATTGTAAACGAAAAAATCATTCTACCGATAAAGTCAATCATAGAATAATATGAAAAGCGACTATGCTAAACGTATAAAATAGTGATGCATACAATAACAGATTTGTCCTGCAGATTTGTTGCCTAAAAAAGAAGAACAAATTAACGAAAAGGGAAGAATGTACAGTTGTACATACATGTTTTTATTTTTAGATAATATTTACACAGTTTCTATCACTCGTCACAGTAAATAATTACTCGATAATAATAAATAATAATTTATATACCACGTACAGCAATATATAAATTATTAATACGTATGTCTAACAGTTTAATAGTTAATAAAATTTATAATTGAATTTCGTTCAAATGCTTCGATTTTATTGGAAATATACAAAATGTCAAAAGCTCTAAGTGATGCCAATTCTTGACGAAAATCATACTATTCCGACACAGTTATTAAATGGAAAGATATCATCGGCTATTGGAGACTATTGGAGATATTTCTAAAATCCGTTGGTCGCGAATGTGTTAACGAAAGTTAACGAGACAGCGAGAAATTATTACTGACCCTTGCGTAATTCTCTTTCCGTCATCGGCATATCTTGCGCTACAGAATAATACGACACATAAATATTCAATTAACAATAAAGATTTCCTGTGAGGCTATATTTCTGTATCTGAAATAAATACGAGCGTAGGCTGAAATAAACTTGGAACAAAGCTGCGACTGAAGCCAGGGGCGTACTCTCGGGAATTGTTACAACAGAGAAAGTGCCATTTGTTAATTCGCCATATTCTACCCACATCGATAGAAAGCTTCGCAACGACAAAGCAAATCAATATTCACACATACGATGGTGTGCGACCAATGAAAATTCGGCGATGAAATTATTTTTGATATTGATAGTATTTCCTGTTACGACGAAATATTAACGACGTGACACGATTTTGCGCAGGAACGATGAATCGGATTATTGCCCCCGTCTGATTTGTCAGTTTTGTCAACTGATCACAGCGGCTGATGATCGTATGATGATCGATTAATAAAAAACACACGATATACTTAACATGTTTCAACCTCAATCGCATCTCTTCCACCGATGAGAATTGCGACGAGTCGTTTTATGTCACAAATTGCGTGAACTCGTGCGAGACTTTTCTGTCCCTTTTGATATAATATGTTGCATGATATTGCGCGATATCATTTTTCTGCCGTTATAGTATCGTTGCTGTTACTATTGGAAAATTAATGTTTCGTCTTAACATCCGAGAAAACCACTCAACCTCACTTCAGAAACCAAACGTCAGGCCGGCCTAATTTATTAGAAATGTTGGTAAAGCACGCATGGAGTCTTACCTCGAGGCAACACGTTCGCTCGTTAGCCAGTTCTTCTACTACTTTCCGATTTTTTGTGCAAGGGAAACAATTGACGGTGCTGTTTTAATCATCGGGTATGCTTATTTTATTTGGACATTTTTTTTTTCTTTTTTTCTTTTGCAAAGCTCGGACAGATTTGACGATACCAAACGTAATAAATGAACATTTTGTTAATATCCAATATAATTGTAGATTAACTCGAGTCGTGCGTAGAATTTTGTGTCGAAGAGATCAAATTTTCACTGGAATAGGACGACAGGGGACGATCGCTCGTGTTACGAAATTACGATCATTCACAGGGACCGGATCAAAATAGATACAAATGTCTATCTTTTTTAATGAAATCTACAACTGTCGATCTCTCGGCTTTTTCACCCGCGCAGAAACGCTTTCGGAAATAAAGATTTCACACGCGATCGATTCTTAAGGCCCCTGTGCACGTTAAAACATATTGCTATACATGCATAGACACATAGATTTCATACTGCAATATATGTAGTTCTGTATCGGTGACTCGACATGAAAAATAACTTCTATAGATGCTTTTAATAGAATCACTCGTAATTTACAACAAATTATTAATAAAATTAATGCATCTGAACACAATTTGATAATTAATTTTATTAATTGTCAAAATCCATACGTATATATTAGAGCTATTTTATTTATTTATTTATTTATCATTATATTATATTACGTTATTAACTAACTATCCATCGTATAAGTATAAAGTACTATATACATACACATTAATAGTTTGTGCTTGCTCTCATCACAGTACTCTTTTCTCTTTCAATTTTCCTTTTCATAAAGATTGCAAATAGAGCATTTTCTCTTGCAATGTCTCTTGTAACTACTAGTTGCGTGCAATAATTCTGTTTCTCTTACAACAAATATACTCAGTGACAATAAATAATAATAAATAAAAAATCGCGTGTAATATGTATGTGCGTAGTACTTTGATGGTTAATAAAACTTGCAACTAAATTTCATTCAGATGTAAGTTGAAAACTTACTAATTGATGTTAATTCAGTAGCCAAGGACTATCGATAAATCGATTTCTCTCGATCTTTATTTTTCGTGATTAACACGTCTCCTATCTATCGGCGATAATTCTAAAAGTGAACAATAATCTGATATTTTGAAGTTGAATTTCGAACGTTGATATTACGTGACAAACTGATTGCGAGAATCTCAATAATGTGAAGATAAACTGAAGCTTATGGTAGATTTTACGAAACCCAAGTGTCGACGTATGCATCGCAGCATGTTTCAACGTGCGATAGGGATCTTTAGAACGAAGAACGTGCTGTGAACCATCTCTATATAGAAATCCTGGAATCCTTCTCTAATCTGTGTTTCCAAAAATGAAAAGCCTGTAACTTTCGTAAATTTAGAAAATCGAAACGGTATTTTAACGCGAATGTAGTCACTCCTCGCCGGGTGTCTCGTTTTCTTTCTCCTCCTCCTCCTTTTTGTTTTTTGTTGGATCTTCGTATAGCTCTGGAACCCGATCCCTCCATCCTTTGCCTGAAACGTTGAAAAAAACCCGAACTGGTTCTTCTCTCTGGCATTTTCACCCCGTGTACGTGTCCCAGTCATCTGGTTCTGACACTGGAGTTTGCCTTCGTGTGTATAAGATCTTGCTTTCGTTTTCAATTTTTCCAGTTTCAAGCCGTGTCGTAATCGTCGCAATTGCCGTACAATTCCGTTAGTGTACGCGCGAATTCGCGAACCGATCACGCGCGTGATTGACGACACGTATCTATGTACTTAGTCGAGGATGGAACAAAGAAAGAAAAGAAAAATTTTCGACACAGAAGAGCAAAAAGGAGAAAAAAAAAAAAAGTACGATGCTCTGTCTCACACCTTCGTCGGTACATACATATTTCATTAGACACAGAAAAAAGTATGGCAACGAACAAAATACGAGGAAAAAAAAAGAAATGATCAATAGGAATACTACGTGACGAACGAGGAAAAGTACACTAAAATATAAAGAATAACACAGCACAGCAAAAATTCAGTCAGACCAGGGCGGATCAATGGCAATCCATTCAAAAAAAGAGAAGAGAAAGTAGAAAACCGAGCGGGAAAGAAAGAAAAAAAACTAAAAAAAGAAAAAAGGTGCACACAACGGCGTCACATGGCCGCTTTTATTTTCCAAGATTTCCTTCGTGATATATATTCCGATGACAGTGATGCGAGGAATGTCAATGTTGAGTAACATCGAACATTCTAACTTCTAATTTCGTTTCATCGAAACTATCGTATAGTATCGCGAGTATTCACATTGATCAAACGTGAAATAGATTGAAATGCAAAGAAAGTATTCTTTAATACGTTGAATAAATTAATTATATGTCTAATCGATGAAATTCAAGACGGAAATTCAAAATGGAATTGACGAGTTTGGCTTCTGAGGAGCTTTAATTAATAATTACGTATATATTTCGGAAGAAATTATTCGTGTTATTCATACATTAAACTTTCCTCGCTATTCCTATTATTCCTACATATTTCGTGTTCGAGTACAGTAAAAAAAATCATTCGTTCGTACCGTCTGTTTCACATATACAGTATCGTACACAAATAGTTGAACACCTGAGTGCGATTCCATCGAAAGATTGATATTGATAAAAATTAATATTCTTCCACTATATTTTCTAATTGACAATAAATCAGTAATAATTAAAATCAACTGCTCTGAAACAAAGAATATACCTGTATCACTGACGTTCTATATTTCATTTCTAATGAATAGCTAATGCTTCAACAATTTATATAAATTTTGTCTGAATCTGACTGAAGATACATATTTCCAATATCTCAATATCGAAAATTAAAATCTCCTAAAATCTGTGCTTAAAATTTATCTTCAGTCGCTTTCAATTATTGCTGTTTTATTTATACTGATCGATATTAGCTATTCCATTATCCGTTTGTTACAATCAAATTAAAAACACTCGTTTGAATTGTATTTTATATATCTGCAATAATTCGGCACTGTCTCAAATATTTGTGCACGATAACGTAGGTCTCAATCGGCAAAGGAAACATTTCTCTTTTCTTTTCATCGTCTGTGTCTCATTGTCAGTTATCGTGTTCATAGTTGTCATTTCATTATAATAGTTGCGTCGATATAACCACCGAGTAGATTACTCACAGGCGTTAGCCGCCGCCTCGCGGTTCTTGCTGTAGTAACTCAGAAAATTGACATCGTTTTTGATGTCCGAGGGACGTAAATCGGCAACCTTGAAGTACGGTTTCCTGACCGATTGCGGCTTGCCGGCAACATACTTGACGCAAGCCAGATTGCCGAAGTTACCTCGATCGGGCACTTCGTACCAGGAAATCGGCTCTATCGTCGTGTCTTTCTTTGCGTTCTGCTTCCCGGAGATCAATCGACGAACGTAATCCCCGCTGCGCATACGTTCTGGCACTATCTCTTCCGCGAAGTCGCTAAAAATTAAACGATTCTTATTATTCTTACGCTGCTAGACGATGCATTTTCGCGTGCCGATCGATACGTAATTCGATCGTTTAACTCTTTGAGTGCTTGCTAATATCATCAATGATTCAAGAGTTGAACATCGGACATTGAACATATAACAAATTAAGAATATAATCCTTTAAACGAGTTAAACCTTTTTCAATCTCCGATACGAACTAAACACTCAAAGCATTAAAAAATATTTATTACTAGTATTCTGTCCTTTATTGGTTTCGTTTTCGTTCTAATTACATAACAATCGTTACATGCGTTAAGGTGGGATTCCCTGTAAACGTCAGACGGACGCACGTCAGACATATTTATACAACGAAGAAATCATTATCTTCTACTTCCTTTACGCGTAATTTTCAAACAATTACGTTTGTTTTTAGAAGAAAAATCTCGTGACGTTCACGTCTGATGCTTAGAGGAAATTCCACCTTTTAAATACCTTGCTACGGCTCGCGGAATGAAGACGTGAACTCGTCGAAGAAGGGAATCCACTCTCGCACGTATTTCCCTCGCCTCGTCGTCGAAGTACTGCGAAGAGAGACACATAAAAGTATACGTCTGACACAGAGGGCCGTCTCTCTTACGAGAGCGGTATAATTCAATTTATCTACTACAATCTGTTCATCGTTTCGATTAATCCAGCTAGCTGATTAGAAACTCTATATACTCTGAAATGAAAAGACGCGACGAAAATACGACACGAGACTGTGAGTTGCACGTGTTAAGCATAGCGTGGTTCTTCAAACACGGAAGTGTTTGTCGCACAGTGTTCGAAGAATTAACGATGCTCCCAGAGTCAAGTGCGACAATAACGGTAACGATCGGTAACGATCGGTAACATCAGGAGTGAAAGATCTCCCGTAGGTACGTATCCACGAAAAAGACGACGCGATTCCGCCAGGGCGAGGATGCCTGATGTTGCGTGTCGAAGACGAGAAATGATCGGTGATGATGGCGACACGTCGATGATGACATGGATGATGACACTCATGCTTTAATGGCCACGAATGATGGGTTGCACTGTGTGCTCCGTTGAACAGATATCACGACGATGAGAGACGTGGCAAACTTACGATGTGATCCTTGGATTGAAGATACTTTTCCGTGTAGGATTCGGTCGACGGTCTCGTCAGATTGCGTATCCTGTTGATCTCAGCTGCAAGGACGCTGGGACGTACGCGCGCATGAACTCTTATCGGTATCAGCGATGGTAAACTGCCGCCATGGTACACGGTATGGTACGGCAAGTGGATTACAGTCACGAGCCGTTTATGAGCCACGTATGGCATGCGAGGAATGCTTCTCAACTAGAGGCACGAACTCTCCTTTACTAATTTGTCGGCTAATTGTTACGTTCCCAGCGGCATCAGCGATAATTAGCTTCTGTGACAAGCGTACTCTCCGCAAGCTCGTGCTAGCTTTTTTCACTCTCCACCAAGAGGCACGAACTCTCCTTTACTAATTTGTCGGCTAATTGTTACGTTCCCAGCGGCATCAGCGATAATTAGCTTCTGTGACAAGCGTACTCTCCGCAAGCTCGTGCTAGCTTTTTTCACTCTCCACCTTCTGTTTCACTTCTTTCTCCTCTGTTCTTTTTATCATTCATTCCCATTCGTTCTAACTCGTTCGAGCGATTAGCAGCGGCGATTAGCTAGGCAATCGATTAGACACATGATCGCAATCGTCGTGATCGCGGCAACGTGCAGCAATGTCTAGAGGCAGCAAAGCGTTTATGCTTGCGCATGAATGCACTAACAAGGGAAGTTCGGCAACTGGAAGGCTCAAGAACATTTGGAACTTTGCGCAAATCGTAGTGACAGTGGTGAAAATACCACCCTTCATATATCCCATTTCTCATGTGTATGTACATGCGCATGTAAGAATGGAATTTTGTACGGGGCAATACATCTTCCATCTTCCATCGATTAAAAATTGTTCTTTGAAAATTTTTCACCACCGCAATATATAGATTTCTTCTCTATATCTTATTATCTAATTTTCCAACTTCTTATTACCTAATTTTCCAACAGGAACGAAAATTGTCCTGTTATTAATTACACTTATTCAAGGTTTCAATTTTTTTTCTTTTTTCTTTTTAAATTGTCCAGTTGCCAATATTCGCTTGCAGAGAGAATCGAGTAACGTGATATATATACTCCTACATATCTCTTCTATGATTACAAAGATGAATAGCGATAGATGAGTTCGATCAATCGAAGGGAGGACCATTCGGTCAAGTTTTAACGATCGACGTATGATTGAACAACGCGGATGATGGAACAAGCAGAAAAGCGTCGTACTGATGTGCACATATAGCAATAAGAAGGAATCCGGGTGATTTGAAGCAATCGAGAAAATGAAGAGCATTTCTCCTCGTTGGGGAAATTACAGCCAGATGGACTGTTAAGTTACGCGTGAACATCTCGCAAGCGAGCTAGTAGTCTTGATGTCCGATAAGCGTGACATGACACACCATGCTACTTACCTGAAGAATCGTGGAGATCGGTAAGACTATCGGCCGGTCCTGCGGTTCCCGTTTCGGTTGTATTTACAGAGACGTATGTTTTGTATGTTTCGTTTAATTGGTTTTTCGACGATATTGGGCGTAATCCAGCAGCGGCGGGGGACGGAGGAGTCACGTAGGAAGCAGAATAAATAGAAAGAAGAACAACACCCAGTTAGTAATGTTCGCCAGTATAGTATCCTTTTCGGCACTCTTTCTCTCTCTCTTTTTTTTTTTTAATCTTTCTCTTTATTTATTCCATTATTTCCTTGTTTACACACGTGCGTGTTATCAAATAGTGATCATCGGCGTGGAATCGACACTCTCGATAAAAAAAAGCGATACGTAAGAAGAAAGCAAGGGAAAGTGTACCTTTTAACACGAAAGGAGGTGAAGTTACAATTTTTCGATCATTTCGCGAACAAGTAATTTGGCCGATTGTCGCGTTGTGTGTCTATCGAGGTGGGTTTAGATGTTAGTCACGGTTAGGTACGCTTTGGTACACAAACGTGGACATTATTATACTCGAATACATATATTGTAGTTCATACACTGACATGTCTCCGTAATTTCATTCAACTGCAAAGATACCGCTTTCATTAATTCACACTAACCATTGCACACGCTGTTGAAACCACGAAACTGTGCTTGCACGGATACAAAACTGTTGACGTACTGTTGCCAAACCAAAAAAAAAAAAAAAAACACTCTCACACGTACAATTACAAACCAAGTTCTACACGTCGGATAAAAGTTAATGAAGTACAAAGATTGCTGCTAGACAAGTAAAACCAAATTTTGACGAAAATTCTGTCGAATTTGTTACTCGATTCGAAACAACAATTTACAAAACCAAAAGTTTACAATTTTCAATGTATTCAGTTTAACCGTCGGTGGTAGGAATTTTAACGATACTTGACAATTAGCATGACTAGATTTTAGGACATCTAAATGCAACTACAGAGTACATTTTCTCAGTAATATGTGAGTAACGTGTTACAAATATCGTAAGTAAAGAAAAACCTGAACCCCATCTTCCTATCGAATCACTCAGTTCGAATCGTGTTAGTTTCGAGTTGATTCGTGTAGATAATCAATAGCATAGGAAGATGGTTCTTTCGTTTCACCAGAATCAATCTATATGTCAAAATTGTAACTCAAAAACTTTGAACTTTAATCTCTCATTGGTATCATTGGAGACATGAAGCCGTAACAAGACATTATGTCACTTGATTTTGGAATTTTCAATTTGATTTTATTTCATTTCAATTTGTATCAGAGAGAATAAAATGAAATACATCTGGATCTCTTTTAAATGGTGGAAGCGTTTCAAAACGTGGAAAAGATCAGTGTTGAAAAATAAGAGAAAGTAATGTTTTTTTTTTATAGAAGCTTGCAAAAGTATTCGTAGACTCGCCGATATCTTTTATGAATATATTACCTGCATTATATAAAAAAATTAAGAGACTTCATACTGTCGTGGCAGCGAACTGCTATAATTATATTGTTAAAATTTTTATCGATTTTGAGAATATACACAGAAGTTACAAAATATTTATTTAGAAAATCGCAAAAGTACTTAAGCAGTCACTCATTGTATTTGTAAACCTCAATATTCAATAGAAGCTATTTAACACTTGTAATATGCTGAAGATGGCTATACAATAAATATTTTATATCTCCTATATATATTTTCAGTTTCAAATTTTAACAATATAATCAAAACAACAGTCGTCTTTAATCTGCTGTCAATGAAATTTGCCAGCTAGTTTTACTCTAACTTGTACAAGATTTAGTTTTCCATTGTATCGCTGTGAGAAAAGTTGTACCATAGTTTCTTATTATCTTTATGATATTATACGAATTATACTTCCATGGCCTCGTGATACTGCTTGAGGATTAAGTTCGTTCTCTAATTAAAATTCGGTGAAACGAAACTAACTCCGATGGCCGTTCGGTCGGGATTTTAGACGCGATAGGAGAAATGGCGGTAAGTGGTGCCTCCAGGTAAACGACCGGAAGTGTGGGACTCGTAAGAGGAATGATAGCCTCCGGGACCGCCGCCGGTCGATGTCCTATACGACCTCTCGGTCGAATACGATCCGTACGGTCCGCTCTCCCTCTTGACGACGCTCTCTTCGGTGCGGCTAGTCCTCTGCGGACGGCGGCTGTACGGATCCGCAGCGGAAGAGGAACTCGCCGAGCTGGTGTTGGTGTAGGCATAGCTGTATTGCTCTTGAGCAGCCCTCACCCCGACTTCCGGATAGTCACGGACCACATAATGCCGAGGCGTCTACAGATTCGGGTTACAGATAAGGTCAACAACGTGGAGAACAGGCATTTCCGGAGAACAGAACTTTATTTATCTTCGTCGAAACTCTTTCGAACTAACGTGTACTCTTCTCTATGCGCGCTTATATGCTTTGATTGAAACGTACGACACGACATCCATCGTGTGATGGAGCAATGAAAATTGAATCAAGCGATCTTTCACGATCTTTCCCCTTCGAGCGATCGTTGGACTTTCAGATTTCGCAAACTTCGCGAGCANTGCGCGCTTATATGCTTTGATTGAAACGTACGACACGACATCCATCGTGTGATGGAGCAATGAAAATTGAATCAAGCGATCTTTCACGATCTTTCCCCTTCGAGCGATCGTTGGACTTTCAGATTTCGAAAAGTATCGCAAACTTCGCGAGCTTTTAAATAAATCTGCCTTTATTCCGTTTGATTCGTTGATGAATCGGTCGAACTTCGAATCGAAACTTTTATGTACCCGTTCTGACATTTCTGTATTTTATTTGTTTTAAAGGGTGACTGTTGATCGGCTCTGTTCTCCGTTTCGGAATAACATGTAGTTGAGGATAAGGATATGTCGTGTGTCACGGAACAGTAGCAACGAGATAAAAAAATACAACCGATTCGTTTCGTCTTTTATCGTTTTCGATTTTCGTTGAACTACCGATCAAGACGTCTTTCCGAGACACGATTAATTGTTGCCAATGTTACTCCTTTTAGAATTCAGACGAAGCGATGGACAGATGTTTTGGAGGATATTGAGTGTGGGGGATGTTAAGTTTCGGTTAACGTGAATCTACAAGATAATTGCGCGCGTTACGATGCGGAAGAAGATAGTAAAAGGATCGCTAATAAAATGTCCCGCGATAATATATCGATCTATCTGTAGACACACAACGTGCGGGCCAATTATAAACGTAGAGCGGTACACGTATGCATTAATAATGTCTCCTTGCCGAGATATTCAGGACACTCTAGAGTGCAACGTTGAGCAACTGAATTAGCCTTTGCCAAGAAACACATAGATAACGTAACGTGATAGTGTGAACGTTATGTTCGTGTTCCTCGCTCATATGCACAAGTGCATCTCGGTGTCTCATTTCAAAGTTAGTGTTACAAGTTATAAAATTGTGCTTTCGCATATATAGTCTCTTTTGACTTTATTCAACCACATTGATCATTCAGTTTAATTCAAAATTTTTTATTTCCCCTCTTATCTGCATAAACTGATGTATTCGTGACACAAGTATATCGATAATACTGTAGCTAAGAATCGTGAAGAAAATATCCTGAGCGATATTTTCTTTTTCACAAACGATACAGCTCGGGCGTGATTATTATAGAACAGGATATCGTTCAACTCAAATTCCCCAATCCGTTTAAATAAACGTATCTTGGGAATGAATCCAGCAAACATGCTTTTCGGAATCAAAGCACTTTATTTGTTGATGTGCGTACAAAGGAAATGGAAAGTAAACGAATGATATATATATATATATATATATATATATAAAGCAACTATTCATAGTTTTCATAATTGTTCATTGGAAAATCAGATCTGTGTGTATCTGTATTCGTATATGTTAAAAAAAAAAGATAACAAAAACATTGGGATTATCATAAGATGAAAGAAATTGAGAATTGAGTACTATAGAGCTATGACTAGATACATTATTATAAAATTCGAATTTTTCTTGAGAATGTCACTCTGAGGGAATGCCGAAATAAAATACCTTGACAAATCGGTAAATATAATGTGTAATATGGTATTCGATCTTTTTATTTGAAAGGTAAAAAGGTTTCTAAACCAACGAAAACCAATTGTCTTATTATTCACCACTGAACTAATTGTAGTAATAAAACTTAGCACAATGCTGACAAACATATGTCTACACATAATCCTCATACGTTGTTCACGAACAATTTGCAAGTAACAGAAGAGAAAAATACGAAAATACGAGTCATCAAACGAAAAGCAGAGAAATTGACAGAATAGTATATTCATTCTTTTTAAAAATGTCTATCAAAATTTAAACTAAACTCATATGAACTTTATAGGATGTATCTTCACAGGCGTAGCTTTTATCTAACATCATACTAAATACATACGTCGTATATCCCTGAAATAATCACATTGGTCTCTAAAATAAATTATTTGTTAATTTACGGTCAAAAGAATTTTTCTCGTTTAATAATATCAAACTTAATTATGAAGGAAATTTATTTTTAAATATCAAAGTTAATTCACTTTGTTCTGCAAATACGGCTCAATCATTGATCTGCATTTTGCTTCCTATTGAAGTAAAAAGACAATCTGTAGATTGTATGCAGACATATTTCTACGCGCAATTGTTCGACAAGTGCTCTATTACTACAATTATCTAATTAGGCTTAAGTTGATATATTCAAAATATTCAAACGAAATATCAGTCATGTCAAGTTCGTAAATTATCTTTTTACGATATTATTGTTTTCGATCGATTGTTCCAGGAGCCGTTGTTAAAATCGGTACCAAGAAGGCGTTTGCAGTGCCATCAATATTTTGGTGTGACTACTATGAGTAGGAGACGTAACGTGTCTTTTGGTAGTCGCTGGTCTGGAAAGCACTCCTTTTTCGAAAACGTGACCCTTAGTCGCCAATTCAGTAGCAGCATCCAGGTTAACCTTCGACACTGCGCCTCCATCCACCAGCTGACGAGCATGGTCTTCTTTCGCGGGATTTTTGCCACGCACAACACCCTCCTTATCCTTCAGGGTAACATACTGATAAAATTCCTTCTTCGGATCCTGTTTCTTGCGTCCCCAAACGGTGAACGGATCCGGTACCAAGGATGGTCGTGGAACAAACGGCACTTTTTCCCACGGGAAGTAGTCCTGCTTCTGCAAATGTTATCAGGTTCGAGATGCGTTTAAGCACTGCCACTCTTTCGATCGTTTCCTCTTTCCTATCCAAGATCGTTTTTTTTTTCCC